>VMDR010012579.1:0-26348 GCA_007922815.1 Macrotus californicus | reverse complement strand
GAGAATAAAAATTAATATTGGTGATGTTACAGGCATTCTCAGTAGCAGTTTCTTATACTGGCCCTCAGTAAAAAATGGGGGCATGATATAAACATGCTCAGCAAGCGTGTTTCTGCGGGGGGTAAGGGCACCATTTGTTTGAACCTGAAAAACAGAAATGAGCCCTAGCCTTTCCAGATAGAAGCATACTGGACTTTGCCAACAAAAGCATGGTGGAGGAAATGACTGAAGAGTGAGAGCGAATACGGCACATGAGAAATGGGACACACTAAGAATCACAAATGCACAACTGTGGACAGGACAGCACTTTAGCTTTGCACTCATTCATTGTCTCATTCCAAACTCATCTTCTGGAAGGGCTTGGCTGTGTTTGAGTTATGGCCAAAGCATCAGAGGAGCCCCAGTTTGGGAGTCGGTCGACAAAACACTTTTCCATTCAGCATATTGTCCTGAGAGCGGCATACCAAAATAATTCTACTCCCTGGGTGCCCGTTGTCAAAACAAGCATTTGCATAATAGCTTTGTATTTTCTTCTAATTTCAATCATGTGTTATGTGCTCAGCTAAGCCGACTTGCATGCAGCCTTTTGATAGGGAGAATGGACATTTGATGCAACTAAAAATAAAGCCCGCCCATCTCAATGTTTGGTCACTGAAGACCTTACACATTTTAATTAGGTGACTCCTTTGCTAGGTCAGGGCTAATGGCATTTCAACATTTTAAAGACCAAGCACTCTAGGAGAAGGTATCAGATAGATGTATAAGTATATGTGTTGTTTTTCTCCCATGAGCTACAGAAATATGTTTGAGAGAATTCCACAGCTTTTCTCCTTTGTTTGCTATTAATCCTCTGAAAGAACTTTTCAAAGGAGCCATATTGTCTTTACAGGTATTGTCACTTTGAATATTAAACTTTTGGTCCTCTATGGCCCCAAACGATCTGCCGCCCAGCCACGGAAACCCTCTCTGAGAGCTCAGAAATGCCAAGTGTTTTGTGGTTGGGGCTCTGGCTTGAGAGAGGGTAGAGGTTAGTGAAAAGGAGTGCATGAGTTGGGGAGTCAGCCTGCGGGCAGTGTGGAGCTCTTAGAGATTTATAAAAAAAGAAGGGGCATGTAATGTCAATTTCAGAAAGATTACTCTTGATTCAGTGTGCAGCACGGACTGGAAGAGACCTAAGACTAGCAACAGACAGGTCATTGCCGTGGTCCAGGTAAGGGATGATAATGGTCTGAGCAACAGTAGAGACACGGGGGTGGGGAGAGAGGGGACGAGTGTGAGACGCAGAAAGAGGACTCTCAGTTCCACGCTGGCTACAATTTAAACTACCTGTGCTACGGTCTCTCTGCCAGCATTTCCCCAACGGTATTCTGTAGAACGTGATTCCAGCAGCAGTTCAAACAAATGCAATTAAAAAGTCATTCTATGACCAAATGCCTGAAGCAGGTCCTATTCCCCACCTACCAGAGAGTCACAATTGCGTGTAAAAAATTATGAAAGGCCCTGAGAGGTCTGAGAGTAAAATAATGTTTGCCAAATTTATTTGACCACATGCTACTTTCTTCACAGAACACTCTCAAAGACCTGTCGCACAGTAGTGCCCCGGAGACCGGCTTGAGAAAGCTGACGTTTACTCTCATCTGTAGACTGACCAAGCTCCACTGTATTGTGTCAGTGCATCTAAATGTACATTTCTGTTCAGTGTCCACAGAAACAATGCAGAGAGGGTCCAACACAGTGTTTACTTTGGAGACCTTGGGATAGACTTAAGTTTGTATCACCTGTAAGTGGGTACGCAGTCGCTGGAGCAGTCTGTAAAGTTCAAGACAGCTAACCCGCGAAGGCACGCCAATCTATGACATCATGCTAACCTGCTTTGTTCTCCAGAACTTCCAGGGCAATGAAGCCATGTTTGAAGCAGTTGAACAGCAGGACATGGACGCTGTACAGATCCTTCTGTATCAGTACACAGCAGAGGAGCTGGATCTCAACACGCCCAACAGCGAGGGCTTGACGCCTCTGGATATCGCCATCATGACCAACAACGTGCCCATTGCGAAGATCCTCCTGAGGACAGGGGCCAGGGAGAGTCCTCACTGTGAGTAGTCTGCGCTGTAAGATAACCGAGTAGGGTTAGAACCCAGCTTTCCGTCACTGAAACAGCCATGCTGACCTTAGGAGCATGGCTGACCAATTAAGTGTAGATTCTGAAATCTTTTACATGTTTTTATGGACTTCTATGCAACCAGTGATAGTGTTTGCCGGTCTAAGCATTGAGTTACATTCTAAATAGACTACACTGAATGGTACTGAAAAGGAACCTCGAAGGAACATACTCCTAAGAATACAACTAACTGTGAAATACTCCAAGTGAGGCTATGGAACAGGAAGTATACATAGAAAAAATTAAGTATGTGTGTGATATTGTCCTCCTGTCCAAATCAATATGGTGGCTTCATTCATTCATTCATTCATTCACTCATTCAGCAAACACTGAGGACAGTGCACTGTTCTAGGTACCAAGAATGCAGTGTGAGCAAGAGAAAAATCCCTATTCTCATAGTAATTACATAACTAGTGGAGGGGACTTCCGACAAGAAAGTAAGTAGATAAATCAAAATATAAACTCAAATAATGATAAATACTATGAAGAAAGTGAAATGAATGAGTGGTAGAGGTTGATGGAGTGGGAACTCTGTGGCTGGAGTGGAGTGCCTCTCTGATGGGGTGACATTTGAGCCTAGTCCTGTACAACATCAAAGACGAGCCATGAGATGTGAGGTCAAATTCGAGGCAGACTGGACGTCAAGGAGAAAGGTGTGCTGAGGTGGGGGGGGGCGGGGAATGAGATCGCCATGTTTGAAGAACAAGAAGGCTGGTGTGGCTAAAGCAAAACGAACAAAGGAGAGATTGATTGCTGAGGAAGCAGATCACTCAGGCCAGGGGCAGACACTCCCCTTGGACTGTAGTGCGATGGGGATGCAGGGGAGCTGCTGAGGCGGGTGAATGGCACGCTCGGCTTCACAGTTTCAAAGGTGGCGACAGTGCTCTGGAGAGCAGACAGTGGGGGGGGGCCACGGTGAGACTGGGGGGCAGTGAGGAGTCTGTATTAGTGGTCCACGAGACCCGAGCAGTGGCTCGGACTAGCATGCTAATGACACTGATGGCGCGTGGGGGTGGAACTCTGGGTGTATTTCTTAACAGTGCGATTGAGCTATGACACACATGCCGTACAATTCATCCACTTAACGGGGACAATTCGATGGTTTTTAGCATATGTACAGAACTGTGACACTGTCATCACAACCAACTTTAGACCACTGTCATCGCCTCCCCCCAAAAAAACCCAAACCCCAACCTCCCATTGCCCCCTGCCCTGGGCAAGCATTAATCTACTTTTGGTTCCCATAGCTTTGCCTGTTCTGGACATTCTATATAAACGGAGTCACATAATATGTGGTCTTTGTGAATGGCTTCTTTCTGGATATGTTTTGAAGTCAAGCTGAGATTACCAGCCAAAGGGAGCTGCTGTGGGGCCAATGGCAGACCCTGCCCAGGAGCGGACGGGACAGAATCACACAGCCCTCAGCCTGTGCCAGGCACTATTCTGAGCACTTTACGTGTATTCACGCCTTCAACCCTCACAGCCACATTCTGAGGTGGGCACTCACATTCCCCTCAGTGCAGACTCTCTGACCCAATGACCACAATGGCTCTGAGCCACAGTTTTTATGTTTCCTAAAAGAAAAAAGTAAACTCACCAAACTGTTAGTTTCACTAATACTGATTCACTTACTTCCAAGTGGTGAGACCCAGAAGGCTGAAAGAGAAGCAAGCAAATATATAATTAGAGGTCACATCTCTGGTTCTAAATTTCATCAACCCCTGCCACCCAAAGACTAGGTACAGAGGCAGATTCCTGTATCAGAAAACTCTTTATTTGAAAGATGCTAAGCTCACCACATCCATGTCAAAGAGAGTGAGGGTTTGCGTTTAGGAGGATCGGGGCTCTTCAATAAGGGCTCATCATCAAAGTGCTGCTTCCCTTCAGTGGACTGGAGGGCTTGCAGGGAGGGCCAAAAGGGGCTGGAAGCAATCGAAAGGCTCATTTGCTGCCTTCCACTCTCTGCTGCAATAACGCCTGTCCCGAAGACCCAGTGAGAGAATGGTGGGAGAGAAGCAGGGGTCTGAGCAGAGAGAATGCAGACTGAGCCCCATTCTACGGGAACAAGGAGACCATTCATCCAGATGTTGCCTGCACGGGGCTGGATGAAACATTAGTCCTACTTACCTGAGACGCTACAAAGAATTCTCCATTTTCGTGAAACCAGTAAGACTCCCATTCTCCCCAAGCCCCTTTGTGCATAATTAAATCTCTATTAAAGAACCCAAGTACTAAATGTCTAGATAAACCAAAAGTAAATTTGTTCAAAGATCCCTGGTTTTTCTCATCCTCTCGAGAATGATAACCATAATCATCATCACAAGGTTGTAAAGGACAGTGAGAGATAAACCCGGGTTTTAGCCTCTGGGAAATAGGACACCTAAGTCACCCTGGCCACCCCACAACTCAAAGACATAGTGTGATGTATAGACTCCCACATGTGTAAAAGTGGCAACGGGACCTTGACTGAGTATCTATGAAGTCTCCACGTTCCCTATCTCCAGTTTTCACACTAGCCCTTTGGGGTGGGTAGAGGGGAATGTTATTAACTTCACTTCAAAGAGGAATTTTTTATTCTGAGACGCTAAATGGCTAACTGAAGGTCACATATCTATCAAAAATGAATAGGGATGTCAAAAATGCAAGCCCAAGTCTGTGGGACACCCCTGCCTGAGATCCTTCTATGCTTCCCAAACACCCAATAAGGAGGGCTGTGGTCACTGGGCCCTGCATCTTTCCACGTGTGCTGTTCGCTAACACCCTATGGTGCATTTCTTTATTCTGTTCCGTGCACTAAGGTGCCATCCATTCCTGTTGGAGATGAACAGGACAACAGAACACAAATCGTCTTCAAGGAGTTTTACGTCACTTTATATATCAAGTACAAAAGAAAGAGAATTGCTCCTGTGCGTGAGTATGAACTAGCTCACGAGAAAAACCAGTCTGCCAGTCAGAACCAAATAAGTAAATACCTCCTACAAACTCTTCCCCCAAAGCTGCCGAGAGAGGGTATAAGAGAAGAAAAATAACAATGAGGTCTTAAGTTCCTAGAGTGTTTTACACATTTCAAAAATGCCTTTGCTGGCTTGGGAGTTGGGAGTTAGTCAAATAATTCTACAGAGCAAGTAAGTGGTGGGGGCATGCGTGGTCTGAACCCAGATCTCCGGTGTTCAGTTCTTCGGTGTCTGTGGAAAAGCACCTGCACACTTACTGTCATACCACAGAGGCCCCATGCCTGCCTCCCCTGATTCTCCACTTGCTCCCCTTCTAATGACTGTCAAGTGTCTCAAAGCACAGTGCAGGGTTTCCAACAGGGTTCATTTTCTGTCTTCCCTGCCCCTGGGTGTTCCCTTCTGAAAACTAGCCCAATGTGCTTTTCTGCTATATTGACCAAGAATCCAGCACAACTCAGAAGAAAGTGCTCTGTAATTCTCCCCATTTCTTAACAGGAATCACAAAGACACAGATGAGTTTAGGGACTTAACTCCCAAGCCATTGGTCTGGCCTGCCTTCAGTCTGTAGCTCCTCAATCACAGAACTACACACAGGTGTTTTTATAAGGAGGGCTTGAAGCTCAAGCACGCACATTTCCTCATCATAGGACAGTCCCACAAGTGGACGTCCAAACTCATGCACTGCCCCAAGGTTAAATATGTTCAGAGCCCCTGCCTGCCCATTAGACGAATCTACTGTCTTTACTGAGACACTTTTTTCTGTTCCTCCCACCTTTAGGCAAGCAGCACAAAGTAATACTCATTCCTTCTAGAAGAAAACATCAGTCACTATTAAAATAGAATCCCAAGTACTTCCTCTTGGACGGGAGCGCTGAGCTCAGGACACAGGCACAGAATCTGAAAGGCCTGGAGTAGGAGAGCTAAAGTGCAGAGGCACCTCAGGCCCCCTGGGGCTGTGCCTTCACTTGCTCCGTCCATTCAGTATCCCGTCGCCATGACTCATGCTCAAGTGAACAGCTGCTATCTGAGAAAGACTTGCCTGCATGAGGGCAAGTCCCCGGTCATACACCCCGCCCTCATCCTGACTAACTCCTACCCTGCCCCCACCCCCAAATCACACTTCAACAGTCTCCTGAGGAATTTGCTGAATCATCAATGAGGTCTTTGCCTTTCTGAGGCTGCTCTTATTTGGCACCATTCAGGCTCTGTAAATAGTAATCATAAAGAAGCACATTCTTTTTTGAATACCTACTGTGTGCAAATCCTGTCACTCACGTGGACTTTGTCTCACCTTTGATCCCAGTACCTGGCACAAAGTAGGGACTCAGAAATTTTCAGTTGTAATTTTAAGCCCTGTCTTGTACTGCTGGGAATTGCAGGTATCGAATTTTACCTCGTGCACACAAATACATTTTGTGTGCAGGGCTCATACGATGTATAGGAAAAAACCTCTAAGTTTTCCAGCAATTTATACTTCGGGGTACCAGTTGTTTTTTCCAGGTTCTGTTGTAGAATTTGGTTGTAGGCGTAGCCTGGTGGTCTTGATCTTTACACTGCTTAGTAACGTGGAGGAAAGTGGTGGAAGGCTCCTCACTCTTCATCTTTCGGCCCTTCCCGGAGGCAGCGTTCTCCCCCCTCCCCAGATCCTCCCCTCCCCCTCTGCATTTCTGGGTGCCCCTTGCCTCTCACTCTCTCTGGGACTCTGCCTATGGAACTAGGAAACGTCGCCCAGAGTGAGCTATGTTCCAACGCTCCATACAGTGCAACTGCGGAGCGAACGCCACTTGCGCTCGGCACAGACGCCAGCGTTCAACTCCGGCAGACTTGTCAGGACTCACCCCTCGTTTCTGCGTAGGCGAGGGCTAGGGCTGGTGCTGGTGCTGGTGCTGGGACTGGTTCAGGGCACGTCTAGGAGGTGTGACTATAAACTAATGAGGCCGGCTTTAGGTAAACAAACACACCAGCAGGTCTGCACTCCGCACGAATGCTCTCCTCTAACGTGGTCCTCATGGGAGACCCCACACTTGCTCCAACAGTGCTGCCATTGCTCTAAACACTCTGGACTTGTCCTCGGAGCCAGTTTATGAGAAAATCTGACTCGCTGCTTAGAGTCACACCTGATTTTTGTTCCAAAACAGCACTGCCCAGCGTCATCACCCTCCATGTTCACCAGACGTGATTTAGAGAGGGTTCCTGAAATCAAATCCACCCTCAAAGGACAAAGATTTGCAACCATTAAGAATATGTAAAGAATAAGCCCTGGACAGGTTTGTAGAATGAGTCTCCAGATATTTTTTATCTGCTCCATTAAAATAGAGGGACAAATCCTTGCCCAGACGTACAAACCTGCTCCTGGCACCTCATCTCCTGCTGCTCACCCCTCACCCATGATACCCCAGCTCCACCAGCCTCCATGCCACCCCTTCAATGTGCCACACTGTCCTCCCCAGAGTGCCTTCAGATGTGCTATTTCCTATATTTGGAAGGCTTTAAATCTTGACCGTGACATGGTCAACTCCTTCTTAGCATTTCAGCTGCACGAGAGGCTTTCTCTGGCCACCAAGTCCAAAGGCTAAAGTCACTTTATTTTAGTTTCATTTAATTGTATCATTTTATTTTAATTTTCCTCATAGCATTTATCACTATATGACATTTTTCTCAATATTTTTATGTGCTTATTTTCTGTTTCCCCTGCATTAGAATGTAAACTCCACATAAGCGGAACTTCTCTGTCTTATTTATCCCAATAGCCCTAGCAAACAGTAGGTACTCGATAAATGTGTTTAATAATTGAATGAATCCCAAGGCTACTCCTATTTAAGGGTGTGAATATATTATTTATCTTGAAGGCAATGATTGTACTAAATATCAAATGAACTGATTTTTTTTATGTTTCCAAATAATTATTTAGATGTCAAGTGGCCACATCCTAAATTATAGTTACCTGCTCTGAAAGAGTTGATGGTTGTCTTTCATTCTTTTGTTTTTGATTTTTATATACACACGGAACACACAGTGCATTCTCCTGGTCAAAAACTACAACTTCATAGATAAAGTTAAAAGATATCTTTGACGGCCCACTCAGCACACATTGTGCATCTGCGCACACCCACAATCTAGGCTCCAGCCCCTAACTTCCTGCAGCATAACCGCTCCTGTCTTCTTGAGGCCTGACTGATCTGGAGGATACACTTCCAAGCTTACGCAAACTGACTGTTGACAGGAGACTTGTGTTCCTTTCTGCATGTGCCTCTCCATAGAACTGCTCCCTGACATGGCAGCTGGCGTTCCCCAGAGCACATGACTGGAGGGGGGGGTGGGCGCGGCGTGGGGGCGGGGGGGGGGGGGGGGGGGGGGGGGGGGGGGGGGGGGGGGGGGGGGGGGGGGGGGGAGAGAGAGAGAGAGAGAGAGAGAGAGAGAGGGAGAGGGCGCACGCAACCAAGATAAAAGCAACAGTATCTTTTATAACCTAATCTCAAAAATGATAAATTACCATTTCTCCTGAATCTTGTTGGTCACTCAGACCAACACTGGTGCAGTGGAAGATGGTGTGGATACTCAGAGACCTGGAAACCGGGTACCCCACCACCTACCTAGGATGGATGAGAATTAGACGTAACAATAGCTTTAAACCATTTCCCTGGCACATTATAAATGGTCAAAAAAGTTGGTAGCCAGTATAACTTTCAAAAACAAAATAAAACCCAAGAGTTTCTAGTAAAGAATTTAAATGTTTTATCCATCTGTTACACAGTTTATCTTGTGAAGACACTGCCCAATACAAGCACTTTTTAAAGTTTATAGAATTTTATGTTCTAAAACTTCACTGTCCAACACAGGAGCCGCTAGCCACAAATAACTCTTGAGTACTTCAAAAGTGTCTGATCCAAATGTATTCTAAATGTGAAATTTACACTGAATATATATCACATCAATAATTTTATATTGATTACAGGTGGAAATAATATGTTAGATCTATTGAGTTACATAAAATATAGTATTAGCATTAATTTCACCTATTTCTTTTTGATTTTTAACGTCAATACTAGGAAATTTTAAATGCTGTG
Source organism: Macrotus californicus (assembly GCA_007922815.1). NCBI lineage: Eukaryota > Metazoa > Chordata > Mammalia > Chiroptera > Phyllostomidae > Macrotus > Macrotus californicus. Next base: position 17,166 of record VMDR010012579.1, on the reverse strand, counting down.
GCTCACACTATGTTTCTATCAGGTAGCCCTAAAAACATTAGCAGAAGAGATGGTTATCCTCCTTCATACTTAAATCCCTAAAAACATCATTGGGTAATCTGCTTTGCAGTTCCTAAGTAATTTCTTCCAGTGTTTTGTATGTTTGTTTTAGAGAAAATGTCCATTTGCCCCTTGGAGCTTGGGAGACCTGGGCAGGCAGTCCCTCTCTGTGTCACTGGCTCTGGCCCCTCTGAGAACCACAACTGCACCCTGAATGGTATAATGTGGACTTTGTGAGCCCACACTCTGCTGGAAAGCAGCAGAGAGAAACAGTCCAGAGCCCCAGGTCCAGGGTGTAATGAGTTCTAAGAGAAGAAAGTCCCACAGTAATTGAACTGAAAGATTTCATCTCCAAATCTCTAAAATGTTTCTGGGACCACACTCTCCAAGTCCTTGGGAAAACCTGAAAATAAGTGAAGCCAAAGTGAATTTTGAGTCCTAAACCTTAGCAAGATAGGTCAACTAAAACTAATGGTTTGAGTTTTTCTGATATGAGAATGTTTCAATTAAAGAACATTCAATTATTGGAACACCTCTATATTATTTCTTTTGATGTCCCTACCTTGAAAATAAGTCAGTTGTGAGGGTGTTAGGAGGTTGTCACTAATGATCAGAAAAGATAAATTTTATTAACTAGTATTCTTCATTGCCCAGAGGGTATTGGCTCACAGTGCTAGGCTTGTGCCTGCGTGACCTTGTGTACTCCCCTGAAATAACAGATAGGGCTGCAACTGACACCACTTAGTGCACAGCATTTCTGAATGACAGCTGGAACAGAACATTTTTATCTGGGGAAAGAGGTCTTTTTATTTTTTATTTTTTTAGATTTTATTTATTTTTTAGAGAGAAGGGAAGGGAGGGAGAAAGTGAGGAAGAGAAACATCAATGTGCGGGAGAAACATCAATCCACTGCCTCTCGCACGCCCCCAACCCGGGACCTGGACCACAACCCAGGCATGTGCACTGACCAGGAATCAAACTGGCAACCTTTTGGTTTGCAGGCTGGTGCTCAGCTCAGCCCACTGAGCCGCCCAGCCAAGGCAAGAAGCTTTGTTTTGTTCTTAATGCAAGAACAAAGAGCTATTATTTTATTTATTTATACAGAACAATGGGTGTGACAATAATACAAACCTCCACTAATATAGAGCCTTCTCTGTAAAGATTGTCACTAACTTATGACAACTTGTGAGATGGGTGCACAGCGATAAGACACGCAGGCTCAAGATGTCAGTGTAACTGATTAGGGTCACACATTCATAAGGGACTACAGGGACCCTAAAGCCCTTTTACCACCTTACCTCCACTTTGGAAATAATAGGAAAGCAGATTTCAGCTCAAGATAAGGAAAGTTTTTAAAATTAAATTAAACTCTTTAAGTCAAAATTAGAAGTGAAGTGAAGGAAGTCATAGAGGGCCAAGGACACCACAGGGAAAGGCCCCCAGGCCGGGTGTAAGGCTCCTTCAGACACGAGACTGAACGCTGGTCTCAGTGCCAGTGTCTCCCGTCCGTGAGCCCAAGGAGAAGGCTAACAGCAAGAGCAAAGTTACTGCTAAACTGAAAGAGGGTGTATTATTAGTGACGGGCACATGCGTTCACTTTTTTCAAGCAGTTGTTCCCTAAAAGACTCAATTAGAAAATTAAAGTTAGTGGGAATTTAGGTTGCCTCCACACCTTGGTTATTGTAAGTAACACTGTAATGAACAATAGAAGACTGGATAGAGAAAATGTGGCACATACATACAATGGAATATTACTCTGCCATAAAAAAAGAATGAAATCTTATCTTTCGTGACAACTGAATGAACCTTGAGGATATTACGCTAAGTAAGATAAGCCAGGCAGGGAAAGACAAATACCATACGATTTTACTTACACGTGGAATCTAAAGAATAAAACAAAGAACCAACACAGAAACAGACTCATACAGAGAACACACTGATGGTTGCCAGACGAGTAGGGGACTGGAGGAATGGGTGAAAACGGGAAGGGATTAAGAAGTACAAACGGGCAGTCACAAAGTTGTCACAGGGATGTAAAGTACAGCACAGGGATATAGTCGATATTATAATAACTATGTGTGGTGCCAAGTAGGTACTGGAAATATGGGGGGGGGGCATGTTGTAAAGGTGCATGATTGTCTCTAACCACTATGCCATACACCTGAAACTAATATAAAATAATACCGAATGTCAATGGTAATTTTTTTTTAATTTTTAAATTATAAAAATATTCACCTTCATACTTAAAAATTAATTAAAATTAGTTTACATTTTACCCTCATTATATTTTCAAGCTTTTAAGCAATTATCAACCAGGTCCAAATTTACCAATTGCAGGGCAAGGGTGAAATTAAGAACTAGTAAGGCAAATAAGTAGTTGGTGACCTGTAGTTTAGTTTTGATGGTGAAGAAAATCCACGCAGTCTGATCATTATTTATCTCAGGATTTAAACAGTAACCCTAATTGTATTCTTTGAACACCAAGTGCCCGCCCCTCCCCCAACTCCCACCCGGTAGTTAATTAGCTGGGCAGGTCTTATAACAAATACCCACTCAGAAACACTGGGTGGTAGACATGCTGTTGATAATTAAACACCACAATAGCAAGGAGCCTATTTCAGGAGCCGCCGAGTGGCCTTGCCCCAGCCGGACGGCTAACCGCACACTCACAGACCCTCCATTGTGCTGGCGTGGCTGTGCAGAGGGACGGTTGCTGGGCTGGAGAAGGGATCAACTGCAGTGAGAGAGAAAAGGCCAAACCTTGCAAACAGATCCAGGAGTTCTGGACTCGAGGGGGAAATACTCAGAGGGTGGAAGTGAAAGGGGAATGGATCCAAGAATAAGAGAGGTGGATGGGCAGGAAAATCAATCATAAAATAGACATGGCCTTTCTAGTTTCTATGTCCAGTCAACCAACCAAAACGAATTCACCAATCTCGTGACAAATAGGGGGCAATTGGAAAACTGCAATACATAAATAATGGGTTAATTTGCATTCCATTCAGTGTAGAGGAAGTTCACTGAGTTTTTTAAGGTTTTTAAGAAAACCTCGAATAATCATCCCACCTCCCTGGGCTCAGTTTCTTCATCTTAAAATAAGGGGGTAGAAGAGGTTCTCATCCTGGGGTGGCACAAACAGCAATGGGGCTCCCAGAGGGGTCGAACACCTGAACTATCGCGCTATTATTCAAGATAAAACTACACATATACAATCTAATATAATCATCATTTGTACTTGCTTTTGCTTAAAATATATTAACCAAGTTTGTTAGGTTGATTATCTCATACTGAACAGCTTCTGTTGGAAGTTATATAGGTCATTCATAATAGGGAGAAAATGATTAATTTATGAGTCAGCTGATTTGGTAGTCAATAAAGAAAATCTTTCAAAAGAGAGTGTTTTATTAAGCTATTAATTTGGTGAACTGGCTGGAAACCACTGGCTCAGTCAGTGCCTCTCCAACTCCGCACGGAATTACCTCTAACAACAGAGGCAAGTGAGCATATTCCCAGGGGCACCTGGAGACTAGGCCTGGGGGGAAAAAAAGAAACTTCTATAAAGTTTCCCTTTTTTAAAAAAATCTTCAATTTGGGGGGAAATTTTCCATTCTCCTCCATAAGAGAAGTGTTCGTTTTAATATCTAAATAACGTGCTTTCACCCAAACCTGCGTGAGAAAGTTAGTGCTCCAGGAAGACGCACATATTCATTCCGTGGCTGTAGAGACGCCCACTGCACCCCACCAACACCAGCATATACCATATTAAGCAGTGGTTTAGGGATCCAGTTTGAGAAGCACAGGGACCCAGCTGACCTTGCAAAATTTACCTGGCCATAAAATTCTGTGCATCTCCCTTGTTCGTCTGTGAAAAGGCAAAAATGCTTTAAGGTGACGAGTCCCTCTGCCCCTACAACTCAAACGGCATCATGTCTACAGCCTAGGAGGAAAGCGAAAGTCTAGAAACAAAACATGCTATGCTAGGGAAAGGAGGAAAAATTTCAGGGGGGGCCAAGCAGAGCTCCAGAGAAGCTGTCCATCTGAAATGCCACCTGGAATTCACACCAGTAATAACTGTTGTGAATATAAAAATTAATAGGGGGGATTTTATAGTATTAGAGAAATTTATTTTTATAAATCATGTGTCTATCACCCAAGTGTTGACGCATGCATGCAATTCAAACATCGGGCTTACAATAAAAAGCTCACTGAATGACTTAGCAAGGACAATTCCCCCATTTTCTCTATGATTTGGAGTGGAAGAAGGAGGGGGTGGGTAGAGGGTGCAGTTACTGGGTCAATTAATCAACCTGAAAACTGTGACACAAACTCTGACGCCTAACCTATGTCTAAAAATACACAAATGTATACGAATTTGTTTTAAACTGTCAATGCCTATATTTAGGACCTTCCCAGCAAGGCTATAATGAGACTGTGTTTCAGGGCTTCAGTCATAGCAGACTCTACCATTAATCTGAAGTTAGTTAAATTAACAGCATTTAGTACTGACTTGTCAATCTCACTGCTCCAGGAAATTGCACCTTGAGGCTACTAATATTGCCAATTTTTCCACTGGAGTGTGCGCCCGCGTGTGTGCGTGTGTGTGTGTTTTCTCCAAAGCCTCCGTGTTCATACACCATCATTGCTTCCCTACGTCCACAGCACTTACATTATCATTTATTCTGGCCTCCTTTAGCCTTCCCGGGGGACTCTGCATAGTGTAGCTGCTCAGTGAAAGAGTTTTTTAGCTTTATATTTATTTGTTTATTTTTCTGTCATGGCTCATGACTGAGGCTTTAAAAAAAGTGTGACAGTATTTAGAGTACATGATTGACTGCTACAGCAACATTCATTAACCATGACAAATCTGCAGCAAAACACAGTCCTGAGTGTTCTAAACAGCAACTTTAAAAAGAAAGAAGAAAGAAAGAAAGAGAAAGAAAAAAAGACTCAACTAATTTTTCATTGACCTCATCGGTAAATAAATTTAGACTGATGGTGAGCAGGGGCAATAATAAATTAGTATTCATTTCCTGTAATTAATGCAAACATGCCTATGAACACAGAGAATATGAATATATAACCACCTAATTTCCATTTCAAAATACACCTAACAAATTTTCACTTGAGTTATCTTCGTAATATTTTCCCCTTCATTAGAAGAATGAAATGATTGGGTTCTCTCCCACCCACCAGGGGGAAATATCGTTTTGGTCACAGAGAGTGAGGGGGACAGATCTGCAGAACTTGATTCTGATCTGTGTCATCATTTGGCCCCGTACCACATGCCCATGCTGAGGCTGTCTTCCTTAATTACTGACCAGCAAGGGCTCCTCTGAAGTGACCAGGTGGCCACCTTGGCAGGCCCTCACATGCATGAGAGCCACCGCAAGAAGCAGCCTCCTAGCCTGGCACAGAAGGTGAAATACCCTCGACAGGAGCACTCACTTGCAGAAGGGCAGGCTGGGTACACAACATGATGTGAGTAAAACAAAGACTGCCACGCACTGAGTAAAACAGAAATACCGTGCTGTGTGACCTCTCTCAGACAGAGAAGCTAGTAGAACTTGCTCCCCTTGGGCACGGGCATCTCCAGAGACCATTCCCACAAGCAGACCACAATCAAAGATCAGTGTCTGATCACACTCAGGTAACCCAGCGTTCAGAACTCTCTAGACCTACTGTGGCAGCAGTAGAACACTGTGTTTTATTTTTTTGTAGTAGTAGAACACTCTGTTAACAGCAAATACACTGACTAATACCAACAGAATTATGCCACTAAGATACACACAAAAATGTACATGAACTAGGCAGAAAGTGGTAAGACCAGAAAATTTGAATCAGGTTCTACCAAAATAAAAAATAAAAAAAGAACAAACAACTTGGGCAGAATGCAGCTTGCCTCATCAACAACTTTTCCCAGGGCCTTCCTTGCCCTACAGAGCTTTAGCCCCTAAGAGTTTGTCCCTCTGAAGATCATGGAAACAAATGTGTGCCATCTGGATTAGAAGTGGTCCTCATGGGCACTTGATAGCGGAATTCTAATTGACAGCTAAGCAGCTACGTGGGGTGCGTGTCACAAGAGGGCCAGAGAGTAATGGGAATATCTTAAATTGATGGATTTACCATTTAGTCTAGTTGTGAATGTCACTAATTAAGACCTTATTGTAACAAGACATTAATAAGGAACATAGATCCCACTTTCTCCAGGCCTTTTTTAAAATCCACAGTGGACTCAGCTCTCTTGCCAGCCAGGCAGCACTTCCCCAGAAAGAAAAAGGAGTCACCCGTTTCTTTCTGTTTAGTTGTCAGCCTGGAAAGCCGAGCAATGCACCTCAACACACTGGTGCAGGAAGCGCAGGAGAGGGTGAGCGAACTGTCTGCTCACGTGGAGAACGAAGGGTTCAGTCTGGACAACACGGAGAAAGAGAAACAGCTGAAAGCTTGGGAGTGGAGGTATCGGCTCTACAGACGTATGAAAACGGGCTTCGAACATGCCAGTGAGTATAAGCAGAGGACTTCCACATTTAACCAGACCAAACCTTGCTTTGAGACAGCCAGCCCTTCTTTTACCGATTTTTTTGTAACACTACAGGGTCATGGATGGCCGTTGTCAGCCTGTCTGGAGCAAGGGCTCTGAGAGGCTGTAAAAGGATCTTTTGTCTTGCTTGATTTTCTGGCTCCTGATAGGTTCTCTGGCCACAGCCATGAGGCTTCAGCGCTGCTGGCCTCCCTCCACCATGTCACACTCATCTAGCACTTTCCACCCGTTACGCCCTAATGCCTAATGACCTGGATGGTCTGATGCCCTATGTGGCTATATTTTGGGATGTGGAGGTGGAAAAATATTTGTTTGCCTATTTGTCCAGTTTCTGCTTCAAGCTCAAGTTTAAGTTGTTTTCAACTCTCTACTGCATTTTTTATATAGAACTTATGTAAACTGGCCTTCAGTTAGTACAGGCTATAGAGGACAGCCAATCAACCCATGAATTATGCTTTTGTGTGCGCTTCCATTCTCTTTTACTCATTCTTTTTGTTAGTTTAAGAAAGTCTTGTTTCTGAGTAATACTAGGACTGGAAGGTACTGCTTAGTGCAGCCTCTGATATAAAAAATATACAGAAAATTCAAACAGTTGTTAAACAGTTGTTAAACTTTTATTCCAAAGGAAACTTACTTAAACAACAGAAAAAATTAGAAATATGTTGAAATTTAAAATATAGGGGAAAGGGCAGCTCATTATTTTGGGGGTTATCTGCCTTTGCTTGATAACCTTAGCTGTGATAAAGACCAAAGGCAGTGAAAACCATGTTTTCCAAAATATTACCGTAAGCTAAGTTCCAAAACTAGGCCTAATGCTTTCTGTTGAAGCAAATAACTTAACCAACATAAGTGAAAGGTTGCTTTTAATATTAACAATCTCTGAAGCAATGCTGATAAATTTGCTCTTTGAGTAAAAAAAAAAAAAAATTCAGCAATTGTTTTAATAAATGCATCTGCTATTGTGCTTCCATCAGGACAAATGAATATTAGAAGTCATTTTTAGATTTGATACCAATTTTTAATTTTCTAAGTTACAAAACACCTTCTAGTGTTAAGGAATATCTAATACCATCAGAAATCTGCTAGCAGACATGACATTTGCCCATGAACTCTTCCTTAGAAAAATACCACTGTGTAATAGGAGGCAGCATGGGAGTGAGGCAAGTCAACCTTCCACACTGGGAAGAGCCCAGCATTGGGCATCCAAAGTCATGGGCTTTCATCCTACCTGTGTCTTCACTGTGTCCTTACAGGTCATTTAGTCTCTTTGGGCTGCAACTTCCTCTTCCTGAAAGAGAGGATGCTGTTACTTGCCCTTTCTACCCAACAGGGTTGCAAAAAGTCTCCAGTGAAATGACTTACACAAAAGTACTTTATAAAATGTAACGGTTCCTGCTAACACTTCCCAGCCTTGTCTCTGCTGGTCCAGCCAGCCTCCTATTGAGCTTCTGGGATACTTTGGGGAGGCTTAACTGGTACTATTTACCCCTTCAGAAGATGTTCTAGTGATCAAATAAGAGCAAGATGGCAACAAATAAAGGCCACTGAGACTTCTAATGAAAATGTTCAAAAGCAAAAGCTATTAGGTTCAACAAACAAATGTTTCTATAGTGTGTGTTTCAGGGTGTCCTTTGAAGATGCAGGAACATTGTTTGAAAAGGATTTGCTATGTTAAGATCCTGTGTTTCTCCTTCTGTCTCAGGAGCCCCGGAGGTGCCAACCAATGTCTGTCTCATGGTAACCAGCAGCACATCGCTCACTGTCAGCTTCCAAGAGCCTCTGAGTGTCAATGCAGCTGTAGTAACCAGATATAAAGGTACTGCGCTCTAGTTGTTTTTTATTGCTCCTTCTTAAAAACCAATCCATTGTTTGGGGATCAGTTGTGCATTTTGTATGTGTGCTTCCTGCTGACAAGCTGTTGTTTCATTCCACGTGGAGATGAAATATCTCCGCATACAGAGCAATAAGGTGACAGAATAAATCACAGAAAAGATGAACCACAAGACCAGGGTGTCATTCCAAGCTCCTCAATTAACATTACTATTCCAATCCTGTGTGCAGAGGACCTGCTCTGTGCACAGCGTAGGACTGGGGACAAGACTGAGGAGGACATACTGAAGAATCAGCCTGGCTCCAAGGAGCTCAGAGGCTTGGCCATGGGACATACTAAACAGGGTGCATCACAAATTGATAGCTGCAATGGCAGGTAACTAGGGTTGAGGACCGAAAAGCCCAATGACAACGGATAAAGTGCACTGGAGCTCAGAAAAGAAAGAGGGATGGGGAAATGATAGGCTCAGGGAGGCCCCAGGGTGGAGGTAGCATTTGGGCCTGGCTGTCAAGGATGGCTAGGATTTGAACCAAAGATAAACTCCCAAGGGGAGAAAACAGTGAGGGCAGGCACGAAAGCGAGAGCATGCCAGGACCAGTAAGGAGGATAAGAGAATGTACTGAAGGGACAGAAGACAGTGCAGCCCCAGGCAGAGGAAGGACCATGATGAGGTGCAGTGAAATGTAAGATGAGAGAGTCAAACTAGTGTCGGGAGGTACGGATGGGAGGAGATCAAGATGAAGAAGTTTAGACTATTTGATCAAGTCTGCAGACCACTGTATTAGAAAAAGACAGTATTGGAGGAGATACAGATTTAGAGTAAGAAAATGAATTAGGAAGCTGCTCAGGAAAGCGGTCAGGACAGCCTGACCCCACTGCTACAGCAACACCAGGAAAGGAGGGAGAGCCCAGAGGTGGATAATGCCGTTGTCATGCTGGTAACAGCCCAGGCTCACGTGGTGCCCAGCAGTGTCCAGCCTTTTGGTGTCTCTGGGCCTCACTGAAAGAAGAAGAGTTGTCCGAGGCCACACATTAAATACACAAACACTATGGAAAACTGATGAGCAAAAAGAAAGGTTTTAAGTAAATTTACAATTTGGGGTTGGGCCACATTCATAGCCATCCTGGGCCACATGCGGCCCCAGTTTGGACACCCCAAGTCTTTATATGCATTAACTCTATTTAAACTTCGCAACAACCCTATGAGGTAGGTACTGTTAAGATTTCCACTTTGCAAATGAAAAATCTGAGGCAATGAGATTAAGGAATTTACCTAAGGCTCCCAGCAGAACCAGAAGTATCTCATGTTGACACTTGAATATGGCAGACAAAAAGAAAGAAATCTATTTCTCTGATTGAAGAAGACATATGGAAATACCATGAACGGTTCTAAAACCTGATAAAGTCTTCTACACATGTTCCAAGATGCCAGGCCACTAGGCAGGATGTCTGTGTTCAGGTCACTGCTGCTTCCTTGGGGCCACAAAAATGTCCAAGTAGTACATGCACCTCCTCTCTCTTTCCCAAGCCCTGGTCCCATGACTGCACACAGTACTCTCCCCACACCATCGCTTTCTGGGGAACTGCCAGACCACTCCCCTCTGTTTGTAATACCTCAGGCAAGACAGCACTGAATTGGTTACCACTTTGGGTTTCCTGTACCAATCTAAAACAGTGATGGGCAACCTTTGTCCGTTCATGGGATACATAAACTACTAAAATTCTGTGGCACACCAAAAAAAAAATGCTATATTTTTTGCAGATCTGACCAAAAAATAGGTATAATTTTGATTCATTCACACAAGATGACTATTGTTGTGCTGGCTGTTGTCCTATTTTTATTTGACAATCTAAGGGAAAGGAAGTCATTGCCCCTGACTAAATAGTCAGGTATTACACATTTTAAAAATTCTTGCAGCAAAATTCTTGTAGTACATCCGTGTGCCAAGGCACACCAGTTGGAAATCGCTGTTCTAAAAGAAGGGAGCCTGAGGGTACTAGCAACAACAGATAAATGAAGCCACCCAGAATGACCTCCCATAGCCATCCTCTGACACAACTCTGATACTTTCCCCAGTTGTCTCATCTGCCAAAACTTTCTGAAATTCAGAGCAAGCTTTTGGTTGGCAATGCCAGACATGGGCATTTTCCTCTCTTTCTATCTCTTTCCTGCTCAGGTTTTGATGAAGGCTTTCATCAGTGCTGCCCAACTTGACATTTGCTTATTACATTTGATTAGTGAGCTATGAGGAGCTAATTTATCCAGACTGTCAGCCACTTAATACCTGGCCACGAAGCCAGCAAATTCTATCCGCATTCGCATATTAACGCGTCTCATCTCAGGAGACTTGCACTTGGGTGAGGTCGAACTGAAAGGTCACAAGTGGGTTCTGTTAGTAACTGGAGGAGATTAATTAAGCATTATAAATAGAATTGTCTGTTGCATTATGGAGTAGGTTTCCTTATGTTAATTTATAAGGTCATAAATTGAGTCCTTAACCTGACCACACTCAAGGACTATTTAAAACAGCTGGTGGCCACTGTACCCAGAGACAGGACAGTTTTTAATTCAGGGTTGAAGTTAATTATTTAATTATGGAAATACTGGCAAAATTACCCTGAGACAAGGCTAACTGTTTTGTTTGCTTTAGAAAAAGAAGAGACAATGAGAACTCCACAGAATGAAATGGCAAAGATCTAACTGACCCTGCAGTGTTTAGGGCTTGGCAAAAACACCTCACACTGCTCTCCAGAATTTCTGGGTTCAGCAAAACCTCAAGCCTATTTTGACAACTGGATGTTTTCCCCCTTTGTGCTTAAGCCAGTGTTTGAAAGAAAATCTGAATCCTCTGTTTCTCACTTGTTTACACTCAACTCATCAACATGTTGGTTTTTTTAAAAAGAGTTTGTTGCTATCCAGAAATCTTTTTAAGAGCACCTCTTTATAAGCCTTCCTCGGGCCCAAGGGCCATGCACCAGGCCAAATGCCATCACAACTTAGGGATAAATGGTGTCAATTTCAGCTTAAAACCCAGGAAACAGTTTTGAGGGAGACCCACTGCGTTTTTCTGCCTGCGGCTCCCCTGGGTGCAGGGAAGTGAGGCCAAAAGGGCTACTGTCTGTTTCTAGGAGTTTCCCCCATAAAGAGCCCTGGCATCTTTTGGTCCCATCTCACCAATTTTCATAGTTTACAGAGCACAACTAGAGCTGCTCCAGATGCTTTGATGCTTTGGAAGATTGCCAGGACTTGGTTCTGCCTTCTCTCCTCACTGCCTTGGGTGACCCGCTTGATGCTCTCATTTGCAGAGGATGTCATTTCTCAACAGGCCCAAAGTAGAAAACTAGAAGTGATTTTGCTGTTCTTTGCAGGGTTTGGGGTGGATAGGAAGGTGTCCTGTAACAGGTGCACTACAGCATCTGTTTTCCATTCACAGGATGAGTTATTTTCTAGTTTTCACAAGTGTACCTTGAAGCGGTCACACTTTGGGGTCTGCCAATTGTGAGATGCAGCTGTAGTGCTCCAGTAAATGTGAGTGCCCTGTTTGAATGGAGCCCATCCCTATCTCTCTTCCTAGCTTGTCCCCTAACGAATTAGAAACCAGCACCCCAGTTCCTCCCTACAAAGACCTGTCACAGCAAATTACCTAACTGTTCTTCATTTGGTGGCATTTTTTAAAAATTAAAATGCATTCCTCCTTGTAGAGACTGCCAGGACCTTTCAGGAGCTGGCAGTGTATCTACTTCCACAAAGGCCAGGTAGTTGCCTCTACCAGCCGCCGCCAGCCTCTTTCTCAGAAGCAGCAGCCCAGGAATCCCAGGGAGACGTCCAGCAGCACTGCGGCTTCCAGGAGGAAGCGTATACTATCTATCTACCCATTAAAACCCTCCGGGTTGATCACTTACAAGGACAGTGTAAACTTGGTCATGCCTTGGTCTCTTGGGCCGTCTTTTCACCAGAGTGGGGAAAAACTTGACTTCATGGGATTTGGGGGCACTTTGTTTAGTAATTTAAATTATTTTTATGCCTTCTATTCTTTTCCTCCTATCTCTCATAGTAGAAAAGATACTTGTCTGCCAAGAAAAATGTGTTGCATTAGAGAATATAACTATTCTCCATGTCTAATTAATTAGAGAATTAATCTGATCGGAAGCATGATGTGGCTATCTTCCCTCATGACTAGACTGAAGTAATATAATTCCATAAAGCAAAAAGATTTATAACTCGATTTAGTCTGTTGGGAAGGAGTTTGCAGATGAGATCAACCAGGAGAGGCAGAGGGTTCTATCCAGAGACTGTGAAACTCAGTGGAGTAACATTTTTTTGCTTGCGAGTAAAAATGTAGCTAAATGTATGATGGGGATACACAGGAGGCCCGGCGGCAGTGGGAGAATGGCAACACCACTGGAGTCATTTCTTCCCAGCTGCAACAGCCTTTGTGTCCTTGGTCCTCCCCCACACCCCTGCTGGTTGCTCAGTTGTCGGGATCCGGCCAGTTTACTCTTCACACACCATGTGCCCACCTTAAAACCTTCCACCAATGAGATATGTTGCACAGGGTTATGTAAGAGAAAAACTTGGGATTTACCCTTCCCTCAATGCCACATCCCCAACCACCAAGTTCATCTCTGAGTGTGATATACATTTGCGTACAAATCCTTTCTTGGTGCACGTACCCATACATGTATATGCATACAGATGTATAGTTTTGTTTGTGAGCTCTAATATAAATATCATCACCCTATTTGTCTAAGCCTACAACTAGATTTTTTCCAACTCAACAATATACCGTATCATCATATACCTCTTTCTATGTCAGTGTGTTTAATCTTCACTCTTTTTAACAGTTATATAGTATTCCTATTCCATAGAGAGAGGTGCCACAATTTATTTAGTCATTCTCCGACTTATGGACAGAGGCTTTTTCACTTTTTTGCTATAAAATAAGTCTTCAATCCCTGTATAGGCACACCTTGGAGATATTCCGGGTTTGGTTCCAGACCATTGCAATACAGCAAATATCATCATAAAGCAAGTCACGCAATTTTTTTGGTCTCGCAGTGCGTACAGAAGTTATGTTGATACGACGCTCTAATCTATTACGTGTGAAACAGCACTAAGTCTAAAAACTGCACATACCCTAACTTAAAACACTGTGTCGCTAAAAAGCGCTAGCCGTGTCTGAGCCTTCTTAGAGTCGCACCCTTTGTGCTGGCAGGAGGTCTTGCCTGGATGTCGATGGCTGCTGACTGATCACAGCGGTGGCTGCCGACAGACAGGGTGGCAGTAGCAATTTCTTCAAATAAGACAGCAGTGAAGTCTGTCATGCCAACTGACTCTTCCTTCCATAAACAACTTCCCTGTAGCAGGCGCACAACGTCCGACAGCACTTTAGCCACAGCAGCGCTTCTTTTGAAACTGGAGTCAACCCCTCAAACCCTGCCACGGCTGTTCCCACTAAGTTCATGGAACGTTCCAAATCCTTTGTTGCCATTTCAATAACCTCGACTGCATCTTCACCAGGAGCAGATTACATCTCCAGAAGCCACACCCTTCACTCATCTACGAGAAGCAACTCCTCATCTGTTAAAATGTCAGCATAACCGTTCAGTCACATCTCCAGGCTCCACTTCTAATTCTGTTTCCCTTGAGACTTCTACCAGATCTGCAGTGACTTCCTCCACTGAAGTCCTGAACCCCTCAAATCATCCAAACTGCTGTTAATGTGGACACTCTGATCTCTTCCCATGAAACAAGAATGCTTTAATGCCATCTAGAATGGTGAATGCTTTTCATAGGTTTTCAATTTATTTTGCACAGATCGATCAGAGGAAGTGCTACCTATGGCAGCTACAGCCTTAGAAATGTATTTCTTAAATAATAAGACTTGAAAGTCATAATTACTCCTTGACCCATGAGTTGCAGAATAGATGTTCTGCAGGCATGAACAGAACATTAATCTTGTTGTATATCTCCACTAGAGCCTTTGAGTGACAGGCACATTGTCAATGAACAGTAATATTTTGAATGAAATCTTTTATTCTGAGCAGTAGGTCCCAACAATGGCCTTAAAATGCTCAGTAAACCATGTTGTGAACAGCCATGCTGTCATCCAGGCCTTGTCCCATTTACAAAGTACAGGCAGAAGAGACTTAGCATAGTTCTAAAGGGATTCTTGGAATGGTAAATGAGCGTTGGTTTCAACTGAAAAGCTGTATTAGTCCCTAACAAGAGAGTCGGCTTGTCCTTTAACACGTTGAAGCCAGGCCTTGACTTCTCTTCTCTAGCTATTAAAGTCCTAGACAGCATCTTCTTCCAATACAAGGTGGCTGTGTTTACACTGAAAATCTGTTATTTAGTGTAACCAACTTCATTAATTATGTCAGCTAGATCATCTGGACAATTTGCTGAAGCGTCTATATCAGCACTTGCTGCTTCACCTTGCACTTTTATGTTATGAAGATTGCTTTTTTCCTTAAGCCTCATGAACCAACCTTTCTACCAGCTTCAAATTTTTCATCTCCAGCTTCCTCACCTCTCTTGGCCTTCATGGAATTAAAGAGAGATATGACCTTGCTCTGCATTAGGCTTTGGCTTAAGGCAGTGATTTTCAACCTTTATCATCTCATGGCACACATAAACTAATTACTAAAATTCTGCAGCAAGAAGGGACTGGAAAGAAGTATTCGAAGTCAAGAAAGGCAAGAACTTACATCCAAGATTACTCTATCCAGCAAAGCTATCATTTAGAATGGAAGGGCAGATAAAGTGCTTCCCAGGTAAGATCAAGTTAAAGGAGTTCATCATCACCAAGCCCTTATTATATGAAATGCTAAAGGGACTTATCTAAGAAATAGAAGATCAAAAACCACGAACAATAGAATGACAACAAACTCAACTATCAACAACTGAACCTAAAAAACGATAACAAACTAAGCAAACAACTAGAACAGGAACAGATTCACAGAAATGGAGATCACATGGGGGGTTATCAGTACGGAAGGGGAGGAGTGAGATTGGGGGAAAAAGTACAGGGAAAAGCATAAACTGTAGGTACAAAATAGACAGAGGGAGGTTAAGAATACTATGGGAAAAGGAGAAGCCAAAGAACTTATATGTATGACCCATGGACATGAACTAAGGTGGGGGAATGATGGTGGGAGGCGGGGTGCAAGGAGGAGGAAAATAAAGGGGAGAAAAAAATGGGACAACTGTAATAGCATAATCAATAAAATATATTTTAAAAAATCTGCAGCACACTAAAAATATATATTTTTTTGCTAATCTGATTTAAAAAATAGGGATAATTGTGATTCATTCAACCTGACAGCTGTTGTTATGTTGGCTGTCGTCATTTTTTTGTTTGACAATCTAAGGGGAAAGAGGTCAGTGTCCCTGACTAAATAGTCAGGTACTGCATGCTTTAAAAGTCTTGTGGCGCACCGGCAGAAAATTGCTGGCTTCAGGGAATGTTGTGGCTGGTTTGATCTTGTATCCAGAGCACGAAAACTTTCTCCAGATCAGCAGTAAGGCTGTATCGCTTTCTAAAAATGTGTGTGTTCACTGGACTAGCACTTTTAATTCTGTCAAGGACTTTTCCTTTGCGCTCACGATCTGGCTAACTGGCACCAAAGGCCCAGCTTTTGGCCTGTCTCGGCCTTCAACATGCCTTCCTCACTAAGCTTAATCATTCCCACCTTTTGATTTAAAGTAAGAGACGTGACTCTTCCATTCACTTGAACATTTCGAGGCCATTGTAGGGTTGGCCCAATTTCTACATAGAGTTCTGGGGAATTGGGTGGCCCAGGAAAGGGAAAGAGATGGGGGAATGGCACGGCCATGGATCACTCACCACACACGGTCTTACAAAAGGGCAGTTCACAGTGCCAGCAAACAATCCCAGTAGTCACATCAAAAATCACTGATCACAGATCATCACAACCATTATAATGATAAAAGTTTGAAATACTGCAGGAATTACCAAAATGTGACGGAGACACGAAGCAAGTAAATGCTGTTGGAAAACTGGCACCAATAAGCTTGCTCAGTGCAGAATTTCCACAAACCTCCAATCTATAAAAAACACATTATCTGCAAAGCGCCATAAAATAAGGTATGCCACATGCGTCTCTGTGTGAATGCACAGATCTTTCTGCTTCCAGTTAACAATCCTAAAATATTTGCTATGTTTTTTTCTGGGATTGTTAACTAGAAGCGGAAAGATTTGTGTGTTCTCCATACTCTGTCTCACTGCTCTGTCTACACCTGTGATAATCCCATATAATAACTTTATAGCATATTTTAACATCTGTTATGGCAACTCCCTCCCCATGGTAGTCTTTTTCAAAATGTCTGTTATTTGCACACATCTTCTTTTCTAAATGAATTTTAGAGTTGGCTTGTCAAGTTTAATTGTTAAAATCTTATTGAGTTGGCATACTATTTCTAAATTAATTTGGTGAGACTCCCCATTCATCATGTCTTCCTAACCAAGGTGAATATTACATATTCAAGAAAGTTTAATAATTTTCTTTATAATATGGGTCTTATACATTTCCTGTTAAGTTTCATGATGGATATATTTTATAGTTTTTGAGACTATTATGAGTGAACTTTCTTTTTAAGACATTCTCTCATTGGCTATTATGGGACAGAAAAACTACTACTATTTTTTCTTTTTAAATCTTCAGTTGACTGCTTTACTGACCCTTGTAGTGGTAGCTTTTTCTTTTCCAGTAGGTTGTCTTGCATTCCATAAAA
>VMDR010012578.1:0-26353 GCA_007922815.1 Macrotus californicus | reverse complement strand
ATTTGCCTTTATTTCATTTCAGTTCTTTTGGGGAGTATTTCTCCTGCTCTTTCATTTGGGACATGTTTCTTTATCTCCCCATTTGGCTGCCTCTCTGTACTTGTTTCTGTGTACTAGGTAGATCTGCTATGCCTCCCAGTCTTGGTGTGGTGGCCTTATGGAGTAAGTGTCTTGTGGGTCTCAGTGGCACATTCTCCCTGATCACCTGAGGCAGGTATTCCAGGAATGTCCCTTGTGTTTTGTGATCTCTTTTGTAATGGTTGAGTCTTGATTGCTATTGGCCCATCCGTGGGTGGGGTTGATTCTCAGGCTGACGGACTCTTAGGATGGACCCCAGCTACTGTGTATGTGCTGCAGTGTGAGGGCTGACCTCATAAAGAGGAATTTGCTTCAGCAGGGTCTGGTGCCTGCTGAGATCTCCCTTGGGGTGTACCACTTGTGGAGCTAATTGGGCTGTTCTCTGGCATGGTCTGAATCTTGGCCACAGGGTGTGCTGGATCTGGGGCCTCTTGGATGTACTGGTGCAGGTCACTATTGGGCACTGCTTATGACCAGCCCTGGGCTACCTTTTTGCAGCTACACAGTGATCCACAGTTTGTGGCTGCTTCTCATTGTTCTGGGTGTGCATGGGAGGGGCCAAACTGCACACCAAGGCTGGCTTCCACCAGCACTGATCCCATGTACAGGTCAGCAAAAGGCTAAGACATCCCAGCTCTGCCTGGCAACTTCACTGAAAGAGCCTCTGGTGGTACATGAGTTTTCTGAGGTTGATTCTTAGTGAGTCACCATGTAGGAACGAGTGGTGTTCACCTGATTGATAACAGATTTAAACTAGGCTCCAATACTGGGTCTGAGGCCACTCAGAAAAGTCTCAGATACACCAATGACAGCTGCCACCTCCCAGGTGCCATGTGGACATTTTTGGTGGGGTAGAGTCCCAGGGAGTCATCAGGCCCAAACTGACCATGGTTTAGCCATGTGAAGGGAGGGCTCTGCACAGGAATGGTATGCTGGTAGGGCAGTGAGAGAGACATGTTCCGACCCTAGAGCCACACAGCTCAGTCTCTCCTGGATTCTACCTGGACTTTCTCAAGAGCTTTCCAAGAGAGTGCACTGAGGGCTCATACCCACTGACTCCCTTGTAGAGCATGAGCTCTGCAGGGCAGAGCTATAGGGCATTGGGAGGATGGGGCTAGTGGATCTCCTGTGGGGATGTGGCACCTGAGGAGGTGGGTGAGGCAGTACGTAGAATGGTCCCACCCCAGAGCCACACAACTCAGTCTCTGGCTCCTCCTGAGTTTGCCCTCAAGAGGCCACCAAGAAAGTCTACACCCTGGGCCCAGACAACTAACTCCCCTATGTGTTTGAGCTTGGCAGGGCTGAGCAACAATGAGTGGGGAAAGTAGGGCTAGTGAAGGCTGATGTGGTACGGAGTGGAGTGATCAGCCTAGGAAAGATGGCATCTATGGGTGGTGTGGGAGAGGGACTCAGCACAGGGACTCTGGCTGCTGCCTCTTCAGCTGTCTCCTGGGAATCACACAACCCAGTCTGTCCTTGGAATGTAGTCCACTCTGATTTACCTTCCCTCTGCAGGAGGCCAAGGTGAGTGGCTGCAAATAAGATTTTGTGCCTTGGCTTTTTAAGAGGGTCCCTGGGTTTCCAGCAGACTCCTGATTCTCATTCATGATCAGAATCCCTGTTGCTTTTCATAGCCAGATGTTATATGGGCTCCTTTTCCCAGCTGTGGTGCTCCAGGCTGGAGAGCCCAGCTGGGGTTGAGCCCCATGCTCCTCTGAGTGGACCCCCACAGCTGAGATATCCCTCCCAGTTCTCCCAGTTTCCACACATGGGTGTGGGGTCAGCCCTTTTTGCATCTTCATCCTTCCTACCAGTCTCAATATGGCTCCTTCTGTAAATCCTTAGTTGTAAGACTTGTTCAGCTCATGTTCAGTTGGTTATACAGGTTGATCGTCTTACGATTTAGTTGTAATTCCAGATTGAACCTGAGTAGGGGTGAATGTAACTTGTACCGACTCCACTGCCATCTTAGATCTCCTCAACATTTTTTATTTTTTAAAATTGTAAAATACACAAAACATAAATTTACTATTTTAGCCACTTTTAAGTGTACAGTTCAGTGGCATGAAGTACATGCACATTGTTGTGCTACCATCACCACCGTTCATTCACAGAACTCTTTCCATCCTGCAAAACTGAAACTCACCTGTCAAACAATAACTCACCACCCACCCCAGCCCCTGGCAACTCCTGGTCTACTTTCTGTCTATGAATTTGACTTTTTTAGTACCTCATATAGGTGAAGTGTAATTCAGTATTTGTCCTTTTGTGACTGGCTTATTTCATTTAGCATAATGTCTTCAGGGTTGATTCATGTTGTAGCCTGTGTCAGAATTTTCTTCCTTCTTTAAGGCTGCATAATGTTTCATTTCACCTGTCATTTATGCATTTATCTGTTGGGCACTTGGGTTGTTCCCACCTTTTAGCTACTATGAAAAGTGCTGCTGTGGACATTGGTGTACAAATATATCACGTCTCTGCTTTCAGTTCTTTTGGGTGTATGCCCACAAGTGGAATTGCTACGTCATGTAGTAATAATGTTTTTAATTTTTTGAGGATATTTAAATGGTTTTAAGTGTACAACTCAGTAGCATTGATCACATTAACAGTGTTGTACAACCATCACCTTATTTTTATCCAGATCATTTTTTATGTCCCAAACACAAACCATGTGCCCACCAAACAGTAACTCCCCGTTCCCCCTCTCCTGCCCC
Source organism: Macrotus californicus (assembly GCA_007922815.1). Classification (NCBI taxonomy): domain Eukaryota; kingdom Metazoa; phylum Chordata; class Mammalia; order Chiroptera; family Phyllostomidae; genus Macrotus; species Macrotus californicus. Next base: position 23,561 of record VMDR010012578.1, on the reverse strand, counting down.
TGGTGACCTCCCTTCTGCCTTCTCTCTCTATGGGTTTGCCCGTTCTAGGTAGCTTCTTGACAGTGGAACCAGGCATACATATTTATCCTTTTGTTTCTGGCTTTTATCACTTAGCTTGGGGTTTTTAAGTTTCACTCATATGGTAGCACGTGGTCAGAGTGTTTTTTTATGGCTGAATTAGAATTCATCGTATTTATATGAGGCTTTAAAAAAATCCATTCATCTGTCAATGGAAACTTGGGTTGTTTCACCTTCTGGCTTTTGTGACTAATGTTTTAATGAATACTGACATACAAGTATCTATTCGAGTTCTGGCTTTCAGGTTCTCTGGGTGTATATACCTGGGAGGACAGTTGCTCCTCCTCTCTCGTGACACATTCTCTGAATAAGTTAGACAGTCAGCTAAGCCGCTGAGCTCTCAAGCAGTGGAGTCTTGGGCCATCCATTCTTACGTTCATCCAAGACCTCTTCATAATAGAGGCTTTCTGTGTTAAAATGGATGGGAACCATTCTCTCCCTACTTCATGTCTACTGATAGCAAGTCACGACTGTTTTAGTTTCTTGATCTCTACAATGGGTGTATGAAAACTTATTTTCTGAGTTCGAAAGGTAAATGGAGAGGGCACCACATAATTCTGAGATATCATCTTTTATATTTTCTTTGTGGGATAGTAGTTTTAAAAATGGCTCATTTTAAAGGCAAGCTCAGATGAAAGGTGGTTTGAGTGTTCCTCCTTATCCTTTAGCCTCATCCCTTAACTTCAGGATGGTGGTGTCTTTGATTGCGTTTGTTCTATGAGTAATACTGGTGTAGTTGAGAGTCTCCTAGCAGAGCAGAGAGAAGCTAAGTAGCAAGGGCGAAAAGAGGAGCAGGTTTCATCAAACCTCGGTGCTTTACGCCTGGGGCAAAACAATAGTAATAAGAGAAATTTGATGTTATTGTGTGCCTGTGTTTCATTTGCACTTGTCTTCAAACCCTGTTCAACAAACCAATAAACAAGAAAAGCCCAGTTTTTAGGTTTATCACAGTTAGGAACTTCACTGTATTGTGTAGGCTTGTGTAATTTCCCCTAGTTATTTTATAAAACCAGTTTCTTCATGATATGTATTATTTATGCTGTTATGAGCTAAGCATCTGTATCTTGTATTTAAAAGAGATTTTATGTATTTATTTTTAGAGAGAGAGGAAAGGAGGGAGAAAGAGAGGGAGAGAAATATCGATGTGAGGGAGAAACGTCAATTGATTGCCTCTCATACCTGGTCCAACCGGGGAGCGCACCCGCAACCTAAGCATGTGCCCTGGTCAAGAATCGAGTTGGTGACCTTTCTCTTTGTGGGAAAACGTACAACCAACTGAGCTACACTGGTCAGGGCTATGTCTGTTTTCTGGGATGTATTAAGATTATGGCTAAGCTATCTTAGCCTGATCTCTAGGTGGGCTGTGTAGGCCTGTCTTCTCTCAAATTTTCAGCCAGGACAGAAGTACATCACATTAGGATCTCAGGGAATGGAGAGTCACATTTCTATGTTACAATTACTCTAGAACCAAGGCTTCTTTTTTGTAGGTGAGGGCAGTGATATTTGTAATTTTTTTATCCACTGGGGTATATAAATAGACCTGGATAATCCCTATTAACTACATTTCAGAGCAAGCCACAAGCAGAGTTGCATCCTTTGACATATGGCAAAGCATCACAACATCTTTTATGGTAGAAAAGGAGAAAGGTGAAAATGAGTAATATAGAAACCCCTTGAACCTGTCCCCAAAGTCCCCTTTTCTCAGACTTCCCAGTGAGCTAAGGCAGCCCAGTCAAGGCTCTCTTGCTGCTTCTCTGCTAGACCCTTCCTTGTTTCACTGTCCCCCAGCTTTAATAAATGTATCCTTATAGTTACGGCGGGGGTGGGGGGAGAAACTCACCCCAGATTTTCACTTAGGTTTCTCCATGATTTCCTTTTTCTGGTTTAATGTGTTTGGGCAGATAATCTTTGAGAGGTGTTTAAACTACCTCAGCCCTATTGGTTGTGTGTGTTTCCAATGTGGAATTAACCTTGTTCCCAAAACCACCTGCTGTTTTCTTGGGTGTAGGAACGAGGGTGAGTGGAAGTGGAGGGTATGGGGTGCTTTGTTCCCTTTGCTAACAGCCCTCTGAGTCTGTGCTATCTAATGGGCCCAGGCCCATGTTGTACGTTTATCACTGGGGAGCAGGTAACAGTCTTAGTTACAGTGATTGAACCTGACTCCAGGCAGGGGAAGGAAGCAGAATCCTCCAGTGCCTACTGAAACTGGGACCCTGTTTTTACTTCTTTATTCTTTGTACAACTATCTGAGTATAGAGGCTTCTGTTTGTCTCAGTAAATTCTTTCCCTTGGTCTTAACTAAAACCAGATGTGTTTCTTGATGCAAGTTTCTTATAGAAAGAATATTTTTGAAAACAACTTATTTAAATGGAATTACATTAAATTTGAATGATTACATTTGTATTCTTAGTTTTTTTCTTAAAAGCATGTGTGATATTTTGGAAACGTATCAGAGTTGCAGAGGTTTTTTCCCTCTCTTTTTGACATAATTGATTTGTGGGAATTAAACTTTTCTTTGATGCAGTTTTGAACATATGAGTGACAAAATTTATCTTCTTAGTTCTCCTGCAAATTTAATAAGATTGTTAATTTCCACTTTTCTCATTTAACAAAGTCCTACTTATCTATGTAGTTTAAGTTATAATCAACCTGTTTCTTGCCTGGTTTCAGCAGAGGGAGGACAGTAGGAAAGGGAACGAGGCTGCGGTGGTGATGGCGGTGGTAATTCACTGAGGGGAGAGGTCATCACTCAGAGGTGGTGTTTTTAGGGCTGCTTAGCAGCAGGGCTCCCTGTGACAGCCGAGAAACAGGGTGCTGAAAGTGGTCTTACTGAAGGGTTAATGGGACAGACTTCATCCCGCCATGTAATCCACAGTGAGACCTGAAAAATTTACCGTCAGTAATTCATTTGTTTGTGTTACGCATGGCTGTCTTCCTGTGGTCTCCTTTTATTAAGTATGTTACTGGGAGCAATAATGTCTTAACTCACTAATGTTTTAGTACAAATTAGTTTTTCTGTGAGATTTTATAATTAAATTTTCTATTAGATAACTGACCTCTGAGATAAGATGAAAAATAGGGGGGCACAGAGAACACAAAGTTGGAGAGCAACTTCATAAGCTTTCTAGTTTGGCCTTGACTGGTGGCCAGGATGGCAGTGGGACTGGCAACTTCACTGTCAGCACAGCTGTTTCTGGCAAGAATGGGTCGGCAGTGTCCAGGGTACCTCTTCTCTATCACTGGTTTTATACTCTAACCTGGCATGATGAAAGATGTATCAGGCTTAAGCTTTGGCACATGGTAGGCATTGAATTTATGAAGCCTCTTTAAAATAATATAATATTAGTGATTATCAATAACTAATAATATACTTTTGCTCTCTTAAAAGGCTTTAGAGTGAAAGGCAAAGTTCTCGGGTAAAAATGTCACAACAGAACCTGTAGTCTTTCTTTGTTGGTGATTGTGGCAAGGGGATGACTAGAGAAATTGATACTTGGAACTATTTTAGGAGAGTAGAATATTTTGTTGATTATTACTCTTTCAAGGAATCTAGGGAGATGGAGAGTAAGCTGTGTACTGGCCCCCAGTTAACATGAGAATTTTCCGTCCTACTTCATGCCCAGGTAGTGAGTGGTAGGTCAGGGAAGGAGGTCCCTGAGGAGGAGAGGATTCTGGTGCGCTCCTTTGTTGGGTGTGCTACGCCAGGCAGGCCCCTCAGTGTTTACCCGTGGGCTGTGAAGGGGTGGATTTATGCCTATCAGCTTAGTTCTGCTGGGTCCAAGCATTTTCCTCGAGTAAATGGTTGTGCAGGGATGCCAAGAACTAATGATTTATGATTATTAAGGTTGTTTTAATCTTTAAACAGGAATGATACCTTGGCTGAATATCAGTTTGGCTTCTGTTGCTCCTTAAGTTTCTTCTCTATTTTCAAAAAGCCAACTCATATCTTTTCCTATGAGGTATTTCCTGTGGTTCTTGTGTTTTTGTGGGCAAATTTATTATGAGAGAAGTTTAGCAGATTGTGAGTTCTGACTTCTTTTTAGCCACTAGAGGGTGAAACATGTTCTTTATCTCTAGACTAAAACATAATTTTTATTTGATGGTTTTTGAGAGGGTTTATGTACTTGTGGATCATGTTTAGCAACTAGGACTCTTTTTTTGTCTGTGGACTGAGGTAATTGCAGATAAAAAGGATGAATGTGATGATGGCAAAAGACACAATTCTGTAGTTAGATCGAGTCTGCTGTAGATTGTCTTCATCATTCACATTGTGCTTTCTTTGATTTGCTCCGTATCTATCAGTGAATGACTTGTATATCATTCTGGTAACTCTAAGTCCTGGGTTAAAAAAAACCCCACATTTTTCTTGTTTGGGTGATATTTTCTTGGGCATGAAAGCTGCAGGCTTCAGGTTCCTGTTAGGAGGTAGACGTGAAGGGGGAGGATGGAATCTCTGTAGGCCCTGGGCCCCAAACCCTGGGTAAGATGTACCCTTAGGCTCTGTCTTTAGGGACTTTGAGAAGGTTGCACATGTGGTGTGCATGAATAGTGAGCTTGTTTGGAAATCAGTGAATTAAAAAGCAATAATTGAGCTTTGGGCCCTGAGGAGTTAGGGGGATAGGTTAGCCTGAGAGAGTCTACAATTTTAATTGTCAGCTTCCTGTTAGTGAAGTGTTGATCTGGCTAATAAGCAAAGAGAATCTGGGTCAGGTTTCCCTTCAGCCTTTCAAGTTCATTCTTTCCCCTGGTGCTTCAGGTGACAGTAGGGGAAGCTGTAAGTCACACAGAGAGCAGTAGCCCTTATACCCACTCTTGCTGGATGGAGGGATCCTGGCACACGTGGCCAAGGGGGCTTAATGTGAGGGTGGCAGTGGAGAAAGAAGTCTCCTACCTGCTTCGCCATCCTTCTTACATCCACTTTGGGGAATGAGCTTCTTGTGCTTGGCTTTTCCTGCTGATAACTGTCTCTGAAAAATTTTGATCTTTGCGTTTGAGACTCAGACACCTTGGCACGAAGGGGAACCAGCATTTGGGGGGACATGTCTAGGAAGTGGAGTCTAATTTTAGAGCCAAGGGCACCTTAAGCTGTGGCTGCTCCAGGTCATAGATGAACAGTTTATGGGACTTCTTTGTCAGAGTGTCTGGAGCATAGTGAGTGCTTACGAAGTGTTTATTGAATGGACAAGAAAATAAGTAGTCATTAAAGACTGGACTATTTGTTGTTGACTCATGTTCCTGCTTTCAAATGTTTCTGCTGGTGTATTATCCCGAAGGAAACTGTTTTGTTTACTCTTCTCCTGTGGTCTTGAAATACAGGATGAACTGTACACACTGGATTACAATTAAAGCATTATTAAAGTTTTATCTTCTGCTTTTTGATACACATAAACTACCCATTCCATGTGTGCTTCAATTTTTGATTTGTTTTTACTTGCTATCTCCTGTTTGAAATTTTAAACATGATCCAACGTGTAATCAGGTGTCATCTTATATTCTGAAACCTACATATCTTCTATAAACTTTGAAAGCTTCATAAGTTATTTTAAATATATTTATATATTGGACTAAAAATTTTTTTTGGTCTGTGACATAATTGCTGCTTGTATTTTTAGGTGTGATGAAGTTGTCGGCCTCGGAGAGTGCCTACAGGATTGATGACCTTGAAAGATCAGTGATTTCCTAATAAAATTCAGTTTCATGTGTTAGAAATCATTACCTGGCCGTATACTATGTGTCATGCCGTCAAACATTTATCTGTCACATCAGCAGCCTTTAACTGGCCCCCTTGAATCAGACCTCTCTTTCTCTAGTGTGTCCTTACTTACGCCAAGGCTACAGCGAGCTTCTGGAGCTCTGAGTTGGCCAAGCCGCCCTGCTCTGATGAGAAGCCTTCACCATCACTTGTTACCTTCGCTTACCCAGATATTCTGAGGTTGGAAGGTGATGAGGCAAGTATGGTGTGTGAGTTTGGAGATATTGTAAACACGTTCAGATGAACTCAGTGTTACTGTTCATGAAGTTTTGCTTTATACTTGGGTTCACCTGTAAAATTCTTAGTAAGTGAATTGAGTAAGAATAACCATTGATTACATTGCCAGGTGAAACCAGGGAGCAGTGTTTTACTGAAGTTCATATAATGCCAAAACATTAACTATAACTATTCCGTTTCATTCCATTCTGAGCCACATAATTTATCAGCTGATATTTGTAGCAAAACTAAATTCCAGTGATTCCAGATATCATTTTTTAGTACTGATGCCTTTACAAAGTGGGACGTTATCAGAAACTGTCTGTCAGTGATGGGTTAGCACAAGGAAGCGCATTACATAGAGTTGCACAGGTGGCTGAAGAGACCTAAAAATAGTGACGCTGTGAGAGGGTAGGAGTGTTGTTTGTGAGCTCTCCTTGTTTCTCTTAGTGGACAGTTGATTGGAAATGCTTAGGAAAGGCAAACTTAGAAAACCTATGAGTTAGAGGTATGGAGGGAACTATCAGGAGAAACACCAAAATCCTTGAGAGAATTTGCCTCTGAGGAGCAAGGCAGGAAGTAGAGTGGGGCGAGCCAGACTGCACTTGCTTTTCATTGTAAGTGCTCTGTTTATATTTGTATTTTTAGATATGTACATATGCTAGTTTGATAAACACAAAATACTCAATATTAAAAATTCCTCCTTATCTTCTCTCCCAGAGTAGGTACCAGACAGTAGCAGAGTGGTGAACTTTTGAGCAGTGGGGCTGAGGAATGAATCAGGGAAGCCTAGAGTTCTGGCCACCCGTAGGCTGCCTTCAGGTTTGCTTTTCTGTAGACCCAGTTTGGTGAAAATCTTGCCAGAGCTTTGAAACAAAACAAACAAACACAGAAACAAAACACAAAACCAAGAAATGGCACAATGGTGAATCATTTTTAATCCCACGGGAACATTTTCCAGAACTTGGAGCACAGTGGAATATATTATCACTGGGCACTGACATCAAACACCAGTGTGGATTGAGACTTTTGCTGCCATTGTGGTCCCTGGTGCTCTGACTGACTAGGACCTGGCCAGGCTGATATTCGTATCGGAGCCAATTATTCACTAGTAGGAACTCTGCTATTGAGGAGCACTATAGGGAAAGCAAGAAATGAGCTCCAGATGGGTGAGGAAAAGGAGGGGACAGCAAGATGCTGAGTTTGTGTCCAGGGGCACTTCAGGAAAAGCTGTTGTTTAAGGCTGGTGCTTCTTAGGACAATAAGTTTGACTGTGGAGTTCATGTTTAATTGTTTGTTTACTTGTAAACACCCCAGGAGTGAAAAACAATGCAACAAAGAGAACATTCTTAGGCCAAATAAGTTTAAAAACTGAAAAAAAGAGCCCTTAATTCTTGTGTAACTTGAGGGCCTTGACAGTGATAGAAGTGCTCACTGGGAACTTGAGTGTTTGCGTGACTGGGCCAGTGTCCAGCCCGCACTTCTCAGTGTGGCAGCTCTCTGCCCCGCCTAGGGAGATCTGGGATCCACGCGATTATTCATCTTAAGGTCATCTTCCATTGGGAAGACTGTTTTCTGAGGAAATCAAAAATATATAATTCTTTTGTGTAAATGGGCCATACTTTACTTCCAGGATCAACTAGAATGTATTTTATTATAACTTATCTTGTGAAATTTTAGCCTTGAGAAAAGTTAAGTGATAGGGTTGGTTCACGTGAGTCCAAAAACTGCACAGATTTCAGTGGCTCTTTGGCATTGTTTTAAATAAATATTTTACCTATTAATTATTAGGGACACAAGAGATTAAAATTTGATTCATCCAACATTTGCTCTCTCTTCACATTCAGCCTATGGGAGAGGAGATTTGAGAGGGGTTTTCACTTGAGGTGTAACCTAAACAGGAGCCTTTAAGAAGCATTCAGAGCTACATTTTGTAGCATCAACACAGTTGTGAAGCTTAGCGTGATATATTTCTGGGGATATCTTTAGGAGCGCAGGCGGTCAGGAGTTGGATATAAGAGTAAAAATAAAGTAAATGGTAGATTTAGACAGCGACAGATATTGGTATCCAGGTTTATACTCTGAATAAAACTGGTTTCGAGGGTGTTTATGAAATACACTCAATGTATTTACTTATTTTTTAAGATTAAAAAACTTTATTTATTTTTATTTTTTATTTTATTGTTGTTCGAGTACAGTTGTCTGCATTTTCCCCCACCACTCCCCCTCCCACCTCAGCCATCCCCACTTCCCTCCCCTGATCCCACCCCCTCTTGGTTTTGTCCATGAGTCCTTTATAGTTGTTCCTGAAAACTCTCCTCCCCTTCCCCCACTTATCTTCTCCCACCTTCCTTCTGGTTACTGCCAGATTGTTAATTTCAATGTCTGGTTATACTTTGCTTGCTTGTTTGTTTTGTTGATGAGGTTCCACTTACAGGTGAGATCATGTGGTATTTGTCTTTCACTGCCTGGCATATTTCACTTAGCATAATGCTCTCTAGTTCCATCCATGCTGTTGCAAAGGGTAGGATCTCCTTCATTCTCTCTGCTGCATAGAATTCCATTGTGTAAATGGGCCACAGTTTTTTGATCTACTCATTTACTGATAGGCACTTGGGTTGCTTCCAGCACTTGGCTATTGTAAATTGTGCTGCTATGAACATTGGGATGCATAGGTTCTTTTGGATTGGTGTTTCAGGTTTCATATGTCTCTGGGCCCTCTGTATGTCCTCCTTGGAGAAGTGTCTGTTCAAGTCCTTTGTCCATTTTTTAATTGGGTTGCTTGTCTTCTTAGAGTGGTCATGTAAGTTCTTTATATATTTCGGAGATCAAACTCTTATCCGAGGTATCACTGGCAAATATGTTTTCCCATATGATTGGTTCTCTTTTCATTTTAATGTTGTTTTCTTTAGCCATGCAGAAGCTTTTGATTTTGATGAGATCCCATTTGTTTATTCTTTCCTTTCTGTCCCTTGCTCTAGGGGACATATCGGTGAAAATATCACTTCATGGAATATCTGAGGCTTTATTTATTTATTTATATTTAATATATTTTATTGATTATGCTATTACAGTTGTCCCATCTCCACCCCCCTGCTGTGCACACTCCTTTCCCCCCACACTCCCCATCTTTAGTTCATGTCCATGGGTCATGTATATGAGTTTTTTGGCTTCTCCATTTCCTATACTATTCTTAACCTCTCCCTGTCTATCTTCTACCTACCATTTATGCTTCTTATTCCTTGTACCTTTCCCCCTCTCTCCCCACCCACCTCCCTGATGATAACCCTCCATGTGATCTCCATTTCTGTGATTCTATTCCTGTTCTAGTTGTTTGCTTAGTTTGTTTTTGTTTCTGTTTTAGGTTCAGTTGCCAATAGCTGTAAGTTTGTTGTCATTTTACTGTTCCTATTTTTTATCTTCTTTTTCTTAGATAAGTCCCTTTAATATTTCATATAATAAGGGCTTGGTGATGATGAACTCCTTGAACTTGACCTTATCTGGGAAGCACTTTATCTGCCCTTCCATTCTAAATGAAAGCTTTGATGGATAGAGTAATTTTGGATATAGGTCCTTGCCTTTCATGGCTTGGAATACTTCTTGCCAGCCCCTTCTTGCCTGCAAGGTTTCTTTTGAGAAATCAGCTGACAGTCTGATGGGCACTCCTTTGTAGGTTACTGTCTCCTTTGCTCTTGCTGCTTTTAAGATTCTCTCTTTATCTTTGATCTTGGGTAGTGTAATTGTGATGTGCCTTGGTGTGTTCCTCTTGGGTCCAACTTCTTTGGGACTCTCTGAGCTTCCTGGACTTCCTGGAAGTCTATTTCTTTTGCCAAATTAGGGAAGTTCTCCTTCATTATTTGTTCAAATAAGTTTTCAATTTCTTTCTCTTCCTCTTCTCCTTCTGGCACCCCTATGATTCGGATATTGGAATGTTTAAGGACATCCTGGAGGTTCCTAAGCCTTTTCTCATTTTTTTGAATTCTTGTTTCTTCATTTTGTTGTGCTTGAATGTTTCTTTCTTTCTTCTGGTCCACACCATTGATTTGAGTCCTGGTTTTCTTCCCATCCCTGTTGGTTCCTGGTACATTTTCCTTCATTTCCCTTATTGTATCCTTCATTTGTTCGTCTAATTTGTGACCAAATTCAACCAAGTCTGTGAGCATCCTGATTACCAGTGTTTTGAACTGTGCATCTGATAGGTTGGCTATCTCTTGGTCACTTAGTTGTATTTTTTCTGGAGCTTTGATGTGTTCTTTTATTTGGGCCATTTTTGTTTTCTTGGCGTGCCTGTTACGTAGTAATGGGTGGAGCCTTAAGTGTTCATGAGGGCGGAGCAGCCACGTCGCTGCGTTGTGACGCTGTTTGTGGGGGAGGGGACTGAGAGGGAACAATGGCGCTTGCTCCGCTCTCTGCCGGTTTTCAGCGACCTTCTGCACTACCCACAGTCAAATTAGGCCCCTCTGGTGCTGATTCTGGTGCTGATTCCTGGGTGGGTGGGCTTTGAGACTTTGAGGCAATCAGAGGCTTTGATTTCCCGCTGGAACTCTGGGTTGCGTGATCTGTGTCGCTCCCCAGTTGTTCCTCCCGGTTTATCCGTACAAGGGAGTGGGACGCCCGTGCGCAGTCGCCACCTCTCCCAGCTTGCCACGCCTTTCCCCAATCCGCCAGCCACCTCCCCGCCACATGAGTCCTCTCCGCCCCTCTTACTGGTCTGGATGAATGTTTCTTCTTTAATTCCTTGGTTGTTGGACTTCTATACGGTTCGATTTTTCTGTCAGTTCTGGTTGTTTTTTGTTTTAAAATTTGTTGTTGTCATTCTTTTGGTTGTGCAAGGAGGTACAGTGTGTCTACCTACGCCTCCATCTTCTCATTTATTTATTTTTATAGAAAAGGTGGGAGAAAAAGAGGGAGAGAAACATCAATGTGTGGTTGCCTCTCATGTGCCTCCCAGCTGGGAACCTGGTCTGCAATCCAGGCATGTGCCCTGGCTGGGAATCCAACCTGAGGCTCTTTGGTTCTCAGGGGGCACTCAGTCCACTGAGCCACACCAGCCAGGCCCTATACTCAATGTATTTAACACAGTAGTGATTCACAGTGACTCTTTAGGACCACCCCCTTCGTGGGCCTTTGACTTTCCTGTCAGGTATGTCTCTCTCAATAACCGGGCAAGTTCTATAGGGTGTTTGCTGCTAAGACAGGTCCTAAAAGTTGGGCAACCCTTTAATTGCTGTTTTCCAGAATAGAGCTAAGGGAGTTAGCAGTTTGAATGTAAAATCCTTCCTCCTTTTGAAAACCTCAAAACCAACAAACTACTTCCTCTCTTAATCTCCATTGTGGAGCCTTTAGTTATGTAATGTGTGTGGCCCCAAGGTCAGGATCCTCCTACTCAGATCCAATGGGCACCATTCCAGCAAAGCCTGTTGGTGAGTGCTCCACCTCCTACCTTCCAAGGAGAGAAACACAAGGTGGGAGCAGACACTCAGCTTGGTCCTGCTGAGTCTGGGGTGGCTGGTGTTGGACCAGGAGTTTCTGCCTTTTCTGTCTTTGCTTTAGATATTTCCTGGTTGTCTTGTTAGTGACAGACACTTAAAAAATGCTGATAAAGTAAGACATCTCTTGCAGAAGGTTTCTCCACCTGGGTGCTGCCAAATGGTTGGTTGGTGGATATTTTGGCGGGGGCTGGAATTAGGGTGGAAGTTTCCCCCTTTTTTTCTCAGTATGATAAAAACCCCATCCTGTCCCTCAAAAACATACAGAGAAATGGAGCAGCACATACATGCCTGTGTGATATAAGCAGCTGTGCGTACAATCAGGTGATAGTTCTTTTGTTTACTTCTACTTTGTGGCTTTGAAAACTGCACTGTGGTGGGGAAAGTGATCGCTGTCACCTGCAACCCACTGTCAGCATGGAAACAGCTACTGGGGGAGCCCGGAGTACGCGTCTTTTAAAGTAACTCAGTTGTTCATTGTTCCAAGCTTTTGGATTTCCAAATTCTGTTTTTTTCTTTTTGTGGCAAAATTTGGACTTTTGTAAAGCATCAGTGAGTAGTTATTCTGTATTACTTTAAAATAAAGACGTAGGAATCAATTCTGTTTTCAGAAACAGTGGTCTGTTGTTTCTTTGTGGTTGCCACCACATCGCCATCCTGAGTGCTGTGGGTTTGGCTGGGGCCCTCAGCTAGGTGAGGGGACATTTGTTATCTCCGGAGGTTGGAACACCTCAGGATAAGTAAGCGTTTATTGTTGCCCTCCTGTGTACCAGGCATCCTGCATACTGCTAAGGAAACAAACATAAGTGCTACCCACTGCCTGTGGCTGAGGCACCTGCAGGGTTCTTGTTTGTTGAGTCAGTGATTCCACCAGAAATAATTGCAAGAGGGCTGGCCAATTGTTTCTCTCAGTGTCTGTGTTTAAGATCAACTTGATCACTATAACTCAGGGCAGTGAACAGTCAAGAGGTGGCCCTGATTTTCCACTTCTGGATGAATGTTCAGTAATGTTGCTGGAGCAGTTGAACATGCTTTGTGACCAACAAACTGTGACTGAACCTCCCTGAGCTATTGTTAGCAGATAACTTTATAGCAAAGTTAATGTGTCATATAAATAAGAATTACATTTGGGTTGTATAGTAATTACATGTAAATGATAAGTGCTCACGTTCATTCAGCAAACATTTACTAGAGGCCTCTGGTGCCAGGTAGTTTGGAACGGTAGTCACACCAGTGTTGTCCCAGCTACAATAGCCAGATACACAGTGGCTGGTGGGGGGCAGGGGTGAGCAAAACCAGAGTTTGCTGTGTGTGTGGCCTTGGAGGGCTTAAGAGAAGAGCTGAGCTGAGTGTGGGGCTACGGACAAGATGCTTCTGGTAAAAAAGTCAGTTCTCCATTATTACTACTGCCTACTCGGAGCCCCCAGTTCCCTCTGGGGTATCCGCAGCTTCCCTTCCTAACCCTATAAGACCGTATCTTATCAATGTAAGGTGAGGTTCATGGGGCATGAAAAGCAGGCCTAATGGCTAAAAATCTGCTTGCTTGTGCTATTTTTAAAATAATTGGATGTGTACAAATGTGTGTTTGGTGCTGGTGAACGTTTGAGCTAACTAGTCTCAGCCTGCAGTGAAGAGATAAGCTGTCCTGGGGCCAGTGCACAGGGGCTCTCTTCCTGTAACTGTGGCAGGTCTTTTAGTTCCACAGAAAATGAAATGTCTGGCAGTGTAAACACTTGGGGGTAGTGAGTCATTGGTGCTCACATCTTTCAACCCAAATTTAAACATATTTGCAGGTTTTTTCCTTGTTTGACAGGGAATCTAGAAGTCTGGCAAGCATCACTCTGCCCAGTACGACAGGGCCGGGTGGGGGAGAGGGGTGGCTGTTGGACAGAAGGAAGAGGCTGGACAGCCCAGTAAACTTAAACACATTTTTTGGATGGAAGGCATGGAGGAATAGGTAGGAGACCTCATTTAGTGGATTCAGGCATGTGACATGCTGCTCTGCCATATCTTGCTGCATGATCTCAAGCAAGTTAACTTTTGGTGCATCAGGGCCTATTTATAGAACAGAGCCAATACCTACCTTGTACTTTGTTAGGATTATTGGCTAAAACTGAAATACATGTGCCTGACTGTAGGCTGCCAGTAAAAGGCCACCAGAAAATTCTTACAAACTTTCTAATATTAATAATATTGTTCTCTGTATTTGTTTCCTAGGGCTGCCATAACAAATTATTCCAATTTAGTGGCTTAAAACACCTTGTTTTTTTACAGGTATGGAAGCCAGAGTCTGAAATCTGGCAGGGCTGTTCTTCTTCTGAAGGCATGTCCAGCTTCTGGTAGCTCCAGGTGTTCTTGGCATGTATCACTCCAGTCTCTGCCTCTGTCTTCACATGGTTTTGTCCTCTGGGTCTGTGTCTTCTTTTCTTCTGTCTCTTCTAAGATCACTTGTCATTGGACTCAGGGTCCATCCACCTCAGTGGACAAAAGGAAGAAACCCAGAATGATTTGAGTGCATGATACTTCATTACATATGCAGAGACCTTTTTCACAGGTTTTGGAAGTTGGGACATGATCATATTCAATAACATTTGAGGGGATCCCATTCAACTCACTATACTCTCCATCTGTATCCTGATGACAAGAAAGTATAGCAAAGTCACCCCATGGTGTGCATTAGGCGTCCAACTCAAATGATGCTTGTATTTGAACTACATCAAGGTAGTTCATTCTTATCTTATTGTAGAGCATTTAAAATGTTGAGAAGAGTATCAGGAAATCAGGAAAAAAATGTATCTGCCTGCCAGTACCTATCCTCTCTAGCAGAGTAGGAAAGAGTAGCTTATTTTCTCCTTTTGTACTGCTTAAACATCTTCATGCCTCCTTGTACTCCTTTCAAAGATGCTCTAGCCAGGGCTGTGCAACCTTTTGGCATCTCTGGGCCACACTGGAAGAAGAGTTGTCTTGGGCCAAACATTAAATACATTGTAACATGTAATCACACACAAAAAAATCACATAACGTTTTAAGTAAATTTGCGATTTTGTATTGGGTGGCAGGGTGGTCACCTGCTAGCCATAGATGATGGTCAGTCCTTCCTGTTATAGGCTGAGCTGTGCCCCCTGCCATTCATATTTTGAAATCTTAACCAGTACCTCAGGTTGTGATGGTAGTTGGAGACTGGGTCTTTAAAAAAGTAACTAAGTTAAAATGAGATCGTTCGGGTGGGCCCTAATCTAATATGACTGATGTCTTTATTAGACGAGATCAGATCACAGACACACACAGAGGAAGACCATGTGGAAACAGAGGGAGAAGATGGCCATGTATATGCTGAGGAGAGAGGCCTCAGAAGAAGCCAACCCTGCCAATACCTTGATCTATAGAATTGTGAGACAAGATATTTCTGTTGTGTAAGCCGCTCAGTCTGTGGTACTTTGTTATGGCAGCCTGAGCATACTAATATACCCCTCACACCCAGTAGCCCCAGAGTTCCTTGATAGCTCTTAGATGCCTCAAGACAAAGGGTTCTGCAGGGCCCACCTTGGCTGTGAGTAGAATGCCTAGGCACAGGAAAACCAACTCTTCAAACGTTTGTGTGGGCTGCCAAAGCAGTTGTTTTTCATTGTTGTTCAAGTACAGTTGTCTCCATTTTCACCTCACCATGCCCCCCGCCCCACCCATCCCTGTCTCCTACCCTTGAGCCCATCTCTTTCGGCTTTGTCCATGTGTCCTTCATACATATTACTTGATGGCTGGCATTTATGGAGTACTTAATGTGCTAGAGGCAGGTACTTTTACTGTCCCCCTTTAACAGATGGGAAAACTGAGAATTAGAGCGGTTGAGTAACTTGTTCAGTAGGCAGTGGAGCTGGAACTCCTCAAACCAGGACTGTCTGACTCCAGATCCCCTTTGGATTTTGAGCGCCCACTCAGTATTACTCCCCCACCCCCAAAATATAACTCCCATAAGGCAGTCCATACAGATATTTACAATTAAAGTAATAGAATGGTACCTGGCCTCCTTGATGGTGTTGCTGTACTGATAACTGAGCAAATATGGAAAAGGAGCAAGAGTCTGTTACCAGGAATGGGCTGGTCTTCCCCTCTTGTGAAGAAAACTTCTCTGCTAGACAGAGGCCTTTATGGGATTGAATTACTTCTTTGCTCTATTTCCTCTACCAAGTGTAATGCTTGTTGAAAGAGTGGCATCATTTTGTAGACAGTAGCCATTATGCTTTATTATTAATAATATTCAATTAAAGTATTACATGTATGTCTTTCTACCAGGTTTTCTTCTCTGTAACATTTTCCCACAGTTTCATTTGAGAATGGGGTTTTATTCTGTTTAGTAGTTAAAAATAAAACAATTCCCAAGTGTTAAGAAATAAAAAACATTTTTTTCTTCCCATGAGTCATGGTTGACAATAATGTCATTTAAAAATTGGGTTGTAGAGCCATTTTAACCCCCATAAATTACAGGGTTTATTTTGTCAGCTGGAATGTTAGAACTGTTAAGATCCTGTCTTATTTATGGGCATTTATTAACATAATTATTATGTGTACAAAACAATGTATTTTCTAACTTCAGAAAGAAATATTTTATTTAGTGGATCTATTGTCCAAACAGATGTTGTTTTAAAATACTGCATTAAAAATTAATCTACAGAAGTTGTTTTCAGAAAGGTTTTGATACTTCATGCTGGATGTAGCATAGCAAATAGCACAGCACATGCAATAGCACAGATTTTTATTTAGAAATTCTCTAATGAAGTAAGTAGATATAAATCAAGTAGGTTATAAAGGGCAAAGTTAAATTGCCCTTTTTATGTTTTATAATTATTCAGAGGTTGATGTGGAACAATAATTGTCAAGCACCAAATGTGTGTGTCGCTTCCAAGATATCCAATAGATACTATATACTTATGAGTTTTTCATTGTGTTTTGAGAAATTCTCATAGTGCAATTAGAACTTTGGTTCATCCACTGATGCTTGATAACTTCTAGGTACCACTTATCGTTTTCTTTCTTAACCCCCCTTGAAGAATATACGTGTGCACACACTGAGTATAACTGTACTTTCCCATGGGAGAAGCCAAAAATGGCATGGGGGACAGCTGAACTTCCTTTTATTCAAAGGGCAGTGTGAAATGCATGTTCTTCCCTCTTTTCGAAGTCAGTTTTGTTTTGAGTTAAAAATGGCACAATGTGAGCTTTTCAGCTCACTAATTAGGGCATTTTGGTAACTTCAGAGTATATAATCTGAATTAGATTGGTTCAAGCTAAGACAGATGAATGCATTTTGAGTCTTTGTGTGAAACTGCTGTCATAACGACCTTTTCCTTAAATAGCTGTATTGAGAATGACTGACACACATTAGACAGCATATACGTACAATTAAAAATATGCCTTTTTAAAGTTATTTATATTAATTACATAATGGACAACTTGTTTTTATTTTTTTAAATATTTTATTCATTTATCTTTAGAGAGAGGGGAAGGGAGGGAGAAAGAGAAGGAGAGAAACATCAATGTGTGGTAGCCTCTTGTGCACCCCCTACTGGGGACCTGGCCTGCAACCCAGGCTTGTGTCCTGACTGGGAATTGAACTGGTGACCTTTCAGTTCTTAGGTTGACACTCAGTTCCCTGAGCCACACCAGCCAGGACAAATATGATAAGTTTTGACATCTATAAAACTATCACCATGTTCAAGACAGTAAACATACCCATCATCTCCAAAGTCTCCTTGTGCCCTTTTGTAATCCATTCTTTTTGTTTCTTCTTTATTCCTTGTAATAACAGATCTGCTTTCTGTTTCTATAAATTAGTTTTCATAAAAAAAACTGCAGTCACATGCTTTTTTTGCTGTCACTTGCTTCATATGGCATAATTATTTTGAGATTTATGTTGTTTAATATTTCAATATTCCTTTTTATTGATGAGTAACATTTGCTTAGATAGATATACTATAATTTATCTTTCAATCAATCAGTCAGTCAATTCACTTGGACATTTGGGTTGTTTCCAGCTTTTGGTTATTACAAGATAAATTTGCCATGGATATCTGTGCGTAAGTTTTTGTATGGATGTATATTTTAATTTCTTTTAGGTAAATATCTAACAGTAGAATGGTTGGGTCATATGGCTGGTGAAAGTTTTATTTTTTAAGAAACTTCCAGACTATTTTCCAAGGTGGTTGTACCATTTTATATTTTCACCAATAGCGTATCAGAGTATATTAGCGTTCCTTTGCTCCACATCCCCGTCAGCACTTGCTATGTTGGTCTTTAATTTTAGCTATTTTAGTAAGCGTGTAGTGGTAGCTCATTGGATTTTAAAATAAAATTTGCTGATTACTAATGACATTGAACATATATTTTTTTAAGGTTTTATTTTTTATTCTTAGAGATAGGGGAAGAGAGGGAGAAAGAGAGGGTTAGAGAAACACTGATGTGAGAGAAACATCAATTGGTTGCCTCTTGCACATGCCCTGGCCCTGACTGGGGACTGGGCCTGCAACCCAGGCATGTGCCCTGACTGGGAATTGAGTCGACAACCTGTCACTTTGAGGGACAGTGGCCAACTAACTGAGCCACACCAGTCAGGACTGAGCATCTTTTCATGTACTACCTTCTGTGTATCATTTTTTGTGAAGTGTTATTTAAATTGTTTATCTATTATTTATTGTTTTTTATTGTCTTTGACTTTCAAAAGTTCTTTATATATCTAGATACAAGCCTTTATTAGGCACATAATTTAAAAACCTTAAATCACTGAGTTAAGATTTTTTTCTGACTTTTCCTTTTTCTATTTTGTTATTATTATAAACTGCACATAACATAAAGTTAACTTTTTAAACACTGCTTCAGTGTATAGTTCAGTGGCATTAGGTATGTTCACATCATCCTCTTTTTTAATACTGTAGTCCAAAGTCTTAGAAAGCCCATCAGAGTGTGAGCTCTTAGAGTGCAGGAACTGAATCTTATTCCCAATTGTATTTCTAGAGTTTGTACTGTGCTTGGCACATAGTAGGTTCCCAATAACTATTTGTTAAGTGGGCAAAATGTTTGTTTTCCAGTTTGTAGTTGTTTCAGTATTAGTTAGGATTTAATTTTTACAAAGACCAAGAAACAGTGGCTTATAAAGGAGGGAAGTTAAGTTCTCTCTTGCATAATAGTCCAAATCTATACAGCCTGGGCTTAATTAATGCCTCTCCCATTCTGGAGCCCAGGTTCCTTCTATCTTGTTCTTTCATCTTCCAGAATGTCTCTCTTTTTTGTAGTTTTAGGTAATTGGTACTCCAGCTCCTGCTGACTTGTCTGTACTCTGGTTAGCAGGAAGAAGAGATGGTGAGAGGATGATATTCTCTTTCTCATTAAGTGCATGACTTTAAAGTCGAACCCGTCACTTCCGCCTACATCCCATTAGCCAGAGCCTAGTTGTGTAGCCACACCTTACAGTTGGGGGGTATTATTATATTAAAAGGGGAGGATCGATTTTGGAGGCAACCAATAATTTCTGACAGTGTTCATTCATATTTTGTGTTACATTACAGTTAACAGTTTAATTTTAGTTGAGGGTGTTTACTGATAATATTAAATATGCTCATTCAAAACTGAAACATTGATAGTTATGACACAACAGAAGGTTCATAATTGGTATTATTGAATTTGATCTTTTCTCAGCCCTTAAAACATAAGTCTTGGGTAAATAGGTATATGGAAGTTGACATACAACTTCTGAAGCTGAGGCAGAAGACAGAGACCCATCTTGTTAAGAGTATTCTACCTCATTCTTTAGGAAATGGGTCGACAAAGTTTTGGAGCAGTGGGACCGTGACAGACTGGGGACATGGAAGGGTAACCTGGGGGCTCCCCACTGATTGTTGGCTGAAACCCAAACACATTAGTATGGTCTACAGGAACCCACATTCCTGTTTCACCTCAACTCAAGGCATCTACCTTTGTTACCTATGTTTTGGTCACTGAGTAAGGAACAGTTCCTTATTATTACGTATCTCCCTATCTTCCAGCAACTCACCTTTCCATTTGTATTACCTTTTTAAAATAGAAATTTGGAGGTGAAGAAAAGGAGAGAAAGGACTCATAAACTGGAGGAGTGAGCCTACTTAGATCCGTTCTGCCATTCATTGGGTGCCCTGGTCCTCCAGAAAGCATGTGTGGTGCTTCTCATCAGTCATCCCTCTTCATCCTCACAGAACCCCATTGGGGTATACCACCATCCATGTTAGACAAAGGAGGAACCGAGGCAGAAGTTAAATAAATGACTTACTGAAAGTTGCTACATTAAGAAACTTGGCAAGACCAGGTATGTTGGCTGACTTCTGAGCTTCGGTTTTTCTCACCACGTCTTGGTTTTTCGTTCTTTGAGAGGAAGGTTTACTCTTGGACTTAAGATGAAGCAACCGCAGTAATGTCAAGGAGCTACAGAATATCTGAGCTTCTAAGTCAGGTCTGAGTGAGACCTGCTGGGTGTGTGACACCTGAGAGCTCCTTTTTTGATTACTTGGGAGGAGAGCCACCTCGCTGAACCCTTACACATACTGGGGAAAAGTGAGAACAGGAGAGAGGAATCAAATTTAGAGTACAGTTTTAATTAGTTGAGTGAGTTCATCCTTGACTCCTGAAAGCTTCTGATCTTTATAATCTCTTTTTAGTGCTGCTCTTTTGGGTAGAGGTATGGGATAATGAATGCTTCGGAATTATGTGAACTGAGCAGTACTGAAAATGTGCATTTCCCTCATACCGAGGATCTTACTTTAATCCACTAGATGGAGCACATGCTTTGAATATATTTCATGATTAGAAGTTGGAAGAAAAGATCTGGCCTTCACATCACAGCCATGTTGCAGGCCCCCTGAAGTTGGTCAGGCATTTTGATCTGTGTGTTTTTTTTCCCACAGTAAATTTTTGTTTTACTTACTACTTCTCTGTGTAAGGAATATGCGAGGTTCTTTGGGAGCCTGACAGAGAAGCATCATGGTAGAGGGAGGAAGAGTTCTAATCTGCAAGTCTGGGGATGAGCAATGTAGCTGTTCTAGTTTAGACACTCAACACTCTGTTTGATCATTGTCATCTTTAAACATCTTTGAGCCTCAGCATCCTCACTTGGAACTAGGCAATATGTAACATGTACCTCAGACACGTTAGGTATATTGGGCCTTCCTGATCATCCCTTCAGCTCACCCCTGTAACCAAAGATGCCCTAGCTGCCTTTGTGTTTTGTCTTACTGAAATTGCACTCACAGCCAGTGTCTGTGGAGTGGAGAACCCATCAAACTGCAGGACCTGAAAGGGTCTTTGAGGCAATTTAGATTATTCTTATTACGATGTCACTCACATCGAGAACACACACTGGGGCAGCACATTCCTTTCCTCCCAAACAGTCGATTCTATTTTAGGGCAACACTGGTGATTTGAGAATTCTTGCATATTGATTTTTCTAGAATAGCCCAGATCTTGTACATTCAATCTATCGTCCATATTCAGATTTTCTGTTTTAGAGTTCAGAGGGAACATTTGTCTTTACCTTCTCTACTACTGGGCCTAGCTAAATGAAATGACTCTGAGAAATAAAAAGTAGCATCAAGATCTTTCTCAGTTTTTAGTTCACACCTGATGGCTGGGAAAAGGAGCCATGTATGTTTAAATCTGTTATCTGTGCTCAGCTATGTTAAAACATCATATGTCTTTAAGATTTTTAGATTTCATAGCAAGGAACTATTCTTTAACAAATGTTGATACATTTGTTCCTAAAAGGCAATGCTATCTTAGACCACTGGAATCTGCTATTAATATTTAGTGAAGTGATATTAAAAGTTTCATTTTTAGGCAGCTTTGAACTTTCTATGGAAATGGGTAATTTCACCATTTATAATTTCTGTTCATGATTTTTAATTAAATAGACATCTGCTAATAAAGACTTTCACATAGGTTGACATTTTTGTTGATTGCCAAGTACAAAAGAGTGATATTTGGAAGCAGATTCTTCAGAATTTTTAAAAAATTATGCAGGTTTGTTATCTTCAATGAAAAAGCAACAAAACAACAAGCTCACTTTAATTTATAGCATATAAATTAATACGTTTCTAGTACCTTCCTTTTGGTTGATGGAAAGGACCTGGCCTCAGTCTTCTCTTTCCCAAATAGAGGGAGGGGTCTTAGGATTTCATATATTTGAGTGGACTTTCGAATCAGTTTTAACATTAGTATATAATCTCTACTGGATCTTCATTGGCACTGAGGTAACATTAAATATATTAATATATGGCCATTTTCCCGTGCATTGGGTGAAAAATAAAAACTGAGAAACTTTCTTGGAGTGAGGCCACTTAGTGTTAAGGATGAACTTTGATGTTCCTGGTGACTTCCAGCCAGTGACTTACATTGGGGACTCTGACCCATTAAAAGAAGATATTTTTTCTTCATAAATTTTTCCCAGAAAATATTGAATAATCAAGATATTTCTTTGGTCACCTAATAGGTGCAATCAAGCTATTGGTTATCATGAAATTAGGAATGATGTCTTTTTAGAGTGGCGTTGAGTCTGTTCATTTGAGGATCTTGGGATACTCTAATCTCCTCCTCCTATCACAGATGTGTTGGAGTGTCCTAAGCAGGTAACTGTGATGTCAGTCCCTGAATTCTCTGTGGGTTTCATCAAGAACAGTAAAAATGATTCCTCACCTTCTGTGGAAGTGAGGAATTTTTGTTTTGAGTAGAAATTGAGGGAGCCTTGAAACAGAGACTTTACCTTGGCTTTACATGAATCCTCTTTGCTATTTTACAAGTTTTGATGGGAGGTCTGGGATAATACAAATGACATCCGGCTACTTATTGAGGATCTTCTTTGATGTTCTTTGACTTTTGGGGAGTGACCCTCCCCTTTCAATTGATGAGAAAGGCATGGCCCGAGACTTAGGTTTCTCAAATAGAGGACAAGCTCTGTTTTAATGAGCTAATATAACTAAGTCATCGTTATTGTTAATGGGATTTGTGACATGCGGGAAAGAGTAGGGACTTCGGAGTGGGGAGACCTGGCTCATATCCGGCATACCAGCTCTGGGACTTTGGTAAGTTAGTTTATTTCTCTGAGCCTTGGTTCTGTCATGTGTAATGGGATTAAGTAGGTGACCCCGGTCTCATGGCCTAATTATTAGTTCCCTGATAACATTTAAAGAGATCTCTCTTAAATTCAGCTTGTATTTAGTACCTTAGGCAGAATGTTACAAATTTGGGTTTTATCGCAGAAAATCATTTTATACCATAAAAGCAATACATGTGATTAAAAATTATAAAAAATTATTAACAAATACCTGCTTTTTAAAACATTAATTGTGAAAAACAAGATATTATAACATCTGTGTTATCAATATATTCCTTTTTGAGGTATTTTACATGGATTTTGGGGGAAGTCTTAAAATATGAACATAAAATATGAATAAAATAGGAACTTTGGGCTAAAGAATAGTTCTTTTCTCTGTAGCAGGCAGAGACATTTTTCATTATTCAGGAATCAACAAGTGAATTAAAAATCTGAGCCATTCATTTTTAAAAAAGTACTTACCTATCTGAGTACTTACCTAAAAAAGTACTTACCTTACTTACCTATGGTTTGTTTAGTGGAGGGAGTGTTTCCATCTTTAGAGATCCCTTGCGTTTACATTGTAATGCTATCTGAGTTCAAGTTTGTTTTCAAGGTCAAGCACAATTTCAGTGATATATATGATATATTTAGTTGTACAGTATTTGATGCCTAGGGACAGTCAGTCTTTGCTGTTTTGTAACGAGGCATTTTCAATCTGTCTTCCTTGTCAATGTCACTCTCATTGGTAAAAGGCATTCCTAAGGGGGGAAAAAAGTCTGTCCCCTCACACAAGAGAATTGTCTGAACTTTAAAACAGCATCTTCCTCTTTAATAACATCAGCTAGATCTGAATGCTGGTGCCATCCTGTTTGTTTAGTTTTGGGGCAACCAAACCAGTTTCACTCAAGCTGGGCATTTT
>VMDR010012577.1:0-26364 GCA_007922815.1 Macrotus californicus | reverse complement strand
TCCCCCTTTGTTGAATATTAGCTGACCATAGAGATTTGGGTTTATTTCTGGGCTCTCTGTTCTGTTCCATTGGTGTATGGGTCTGTTCTTGTGCCAGTACCAGGCTGTTTTGATTACAGTGGCCTTGTAATACAGTTTGATATCAGGTATTGTGATCCCTCCTGCTTTGTTCTTCTTTCTCAAAATTGCTGCAGCTATTGACTCTTTTAAAAATTTTATTTTATTGTGTTAAGAACACTTATCATGAGGTCTACCCTCCTAACAAGTTTCTAAGTGTACAATACAGTAATATTGACTATTGGTACAAATCTCTAGAGCTCACTCAACTTGCTAAACTAAAACTTTTACATTAATTGATTAGTAACTCCCCATTTTTCCTTAGGTTTTGGTAATCATCATTCTACCCTTTGATTCTACAAATTTGACTATTTTAGATAACTCAGATGAGTGAAATCATTCAGTATTTGTCTTTCTGTGACTGGATTATTTCACTTAGCACAATGTCCTCCAGGTTTATCCATGTCATTGCATATTGCAGGATTTCCTTCCTTTTAAAGGCTGAATAGCATTCCATTGTGTATATATCCCACTTTTTCTTTGTTCATTCATCCACTGATGTACATTCAGGTTGTTTCCACATTTTGGCTGCTGTGAATAGTGCTGCAGCGAACATGGGAGTGCTAACATCTCCTGAAGATCCTGATTTCAACACTTTTGGATAAATGCCTAGTAATGGAGTTGCTGAATAGTATGGTAGTTTTCATTTTGGGCTTTTAAGTTTTTCTTATTTTGCAAGATTGGAGTTCTTTTATAACCACATTTTCCCTTTGTAATATAGTATTTCCCCATATAGATCTTCTATGGTATATTTCTTAATGACTGCATATTATCATCACTCATTGAACCATTCTTCACCTCCTGATAAACATTTAGATTATGCCTAACTCAAATATAATTTAAGAAAACTTCCTAGACATGGAATTGTGGGCTCAATGGGCAGGAACATTTCTTTAAGAAAATGGGTTCATACTGTCATATCATAATTCATTTTTGAATATGCAGTGTTTTGCATGTAGTAATCGCCAAGTTGTTGAATGAATGAGTGAATGAATAATGTGAGTCATTGCATCTCCAGGATTTAACAAGGCACCTGGCCCATAGGAATCATTCAACAGGTGTTTCTAGAGTGAATGAATGAGTAAACTCTGAACAAAACATTAAAAGCATTAAAAAGGTAGATATTCATGGCTGGGACATGTCAGGAAGCTGACTCTAGAATATAATTTATTTTCCCCCCTCAAAAGCAGCCAAGTTCAATTACCTACAAATACTTTTCAATGTGTGGTCTAACATCATACTTTGCTCTTGGTAAGGTTTTAGGAAATTAATTGTTCCATTTCTCAAAAACCTTCACTTTGTAATAATTTAAAAAAACCCTCCACTATGCAATTATCTACAATTACTAATGAAAACAGATGTCTTAAATGTTCAAATTGAGACACAAATGATTTATTATCATGGCAGACGATCACTAATACCCAATTTTCAATGGGGTGTTGAGATCAAACATAATATGAATGATCATGGGTGCCATGCAAAGGGAATAGATACTTCCTGGATGCTGCTCATTAAAAGAAATCTGATGGAGGGCCAGAGGTTGACAAGCATTAAAGTAAGACGCAGAGTTTTGGGGGGATGTGGAGCACTGCATGGCTGAGAGATGTATAAAATAGTAACAGCATGGGGGGATAAAAACCTTTGATTCCAAGTTCCTTTCCATGGAGTGAAATTATTTCAATCAGCTATTGTCCCTGAGCTCAGTTTCTGCATCTGTTGAATGGCCATGAGAAAACCTAAACTTATTTGGCCACAGAACTCCTTTTATAGATAAGATAAAGGGTTTTTGTGGGGAAGCAACTGAGAGAATGAATGAAAATGGATGAGCATAGTGACTGGCTTCTGCCTGAAGGTCAAGATGTGATTCATTTTCCTATTTCTCCTTTTAAGTTCTCTTTAAGTCCCATTTTCTGAGAACTTGTGATTATAAAGGTGGACCAGGTATAACAGAATATCTAAGCATTGCAGGAATCAGAGTTCTGCACTCCTGTCTTATGCTTGCTGCTGCATGATGTGCTGGGAATTATAACTTTGAGAAAATGCTATAAAGTGAAGAGTTGATGGTAGAGAAGCTGAGAGGTGTTAGAACTTCGCCTGGTTGGCTCAGGACATAGTCTCCATGCATTGGAGGGTTGAGCACAGTTTCCTTGAAGCATTTGCAGCCCTTGAAGGCTAGTTTATGTTGGAAATAGTTAAGTAGGGTCAACATTACCTCTAATTTTGTTCTGTGGGATACCCTGGTGTATCCAGGGATTGAAGCTTGTGTTATCCATTCCACTCCAACTTTGTGATTTCCACAAAATGCAAGCCCCAGGTGCTGTATGGCTCTAAAAGTTTTCCATGGCCCACTGCATTAGAAGAAAACACATCCACTAGGGAAATTCACAATGAAAATTGACGTATTACTGCAACTAGAGTCCTGCAGCAGAGGAACACCGATTAACTGGGTTTACCTAGTTTTTCCTAAAACTATTTGGCCACATGTATGTAGGAACTATTAACATCCACTGAACTAGCATTCTGTGAATAATGTTTTAAGAAAGATTGGTTTATAGTGTTTTCTCTTTGGTTTTTCTATCGAGTTTTGAATCTTGTGTATCTCTGTGATTATGTTAATGAGAAACTGAGCTGCAGAGGCAATTCTGTTTTTGTCCATCTAACCATTTGTGGATTTATCTTTCCTCCTTTCGAGCAGGTGACTCTGGGGAGTTTCTATTCATAGAATTCTCATTCTGCTTCTACTGTAGGATTGTCAGATAAAAGTATCCCACCTGTTGAATTTAAATTTCAGATAAACAGAATAATTCTTTATTCTAGGCTTACACATTCATTTTCATTTGCTAAATCAAGCAATCCTAGCATTAGAGATATGCACCCCAAGGCTGTAGTCATGGAACTCCATCTCTCTGGTTCATAATGCCTGTTGGGGAGGCGGGGTGCAGTATTCCTACCCAATCCAAGTTAGTCAGAGAACTTCTCTTGCCATTCCTGGATTGGTGCTAGAGAAAAAGGACATTGCCTTTCATGTCACAAAGATGACTAGGGACAACTGTGTTCCCCTCCCTATAGAGAAAGGCTCTCTATGGCAGGTGAGGATGAGGCCACTACCTACTGGGAAGCAAGCCAGGAGATGGAAAGAGACAGAGCTCTTACAGCCTCAATGATGTCCCTTGATCTGCTCCTGCCTGAAATTGGTCCCACCTTCAGCTTGGCAGGTATACAAGCCAATGCAGCTGGTCCTCAAATAATGTCCTTTCTTTTCATTCAGTGTCATTTATAATGCTGATGAGATGCTGTAGGCACTTAACTCTTGCTTATATCAATTAGCCGATGGTAAAATTGGTTTCATTATATCTCATTTTACTTAAAGTCATAGAACCTATGGATGCCGTTAAGGGAAGACTTATTGTACATCTATCTTTTGCTTTCTTGTTTTCTTAAGCTAAGAGATTGAATTGCAACCAATACTGAAGCATATGTGTACTTCTTTTCTGCTCTAACAGTCCTGCTGTTATTTAACATTTATTTAGCATCTACTATATTCCAAAGCTAATACTAGTTGATTCCCTGAGCCCATAACTGACATTTAGAGGTATGCAGGTCACTGCCTTGACCTTTGTAATACAATCAGACACATGGAGCCAGCACTTCCTCTAGAGACCTCCTCCTAACCCCACCTTCCCACATCTGACCACTGCTGGATAACTAGAGGCTGGATTTGAATAGAGTGCTCAAGTATCAGCATACTTCAGTGCAAAATCTTAACAGAAGTATCCGATGCACTTTTTGCTGCAAACCTTCCTCTTTCTGATAGCTGTCAATGGAAAAAGGAGAGGTTCCTGCCCATAGTTTGCTTTCTTGCTTAGCATGAATAACAGTGGAGCAGCTGACTGACATCAGTGTGAGAGTGAAGTCAAGGGAATCTCTCTGATATATTGTAAAGGGGTGGGAAGCCAAATCCTCCTGTTCAATCTCCTGCAAGTTATGTAAGGAGTGCAGTGACTGGTGGGAGGAGGCTGCTGATTCTCTCAAAGACTTTCATTTGGATGAGCCAAGCTTTTCTAATATTCTGAGACTAATAGCTGCCAAAGAGAGTTCATTTGACATTGCAAATTTCTGTCCCTGGTGTATGTATGCTATTCAAAAAGATGTTAAAAGGAATAAATAACATGGAAATGATGTTTTGTTCAGGGATTGAGATGGCCCTGTCATTTCTCTAGTTTCCTCCCCTTTCTGTGTATAGCTCATGACCTAGCTGTTGTGAATTATCAGTAATTCTTTGTGCAGTCCCTGTTCTCTCAACCCTGGGTCTTTGCATACACCATTTCCTTTTATTGGAATAGTTTTTCCATCCCAGTTCTCACTGTGAAATTCACGTGGGTAACTCCTAGCCCTCTTCAGACATCTGGCTCAGTCATTATCCTCTCCTTTGATCTCACTGAGCTTGCATGGGATGCTTTGCCTTCTTGATTTTACAGTATCCTGAATTTACTTCTATTGCTGAACTTATCACACTGTATTGTGGTTATTGATATATTTCTTTGTTTCATGTCTAGACTATAAGCTTCATTGGTGGTGGAGATTGGGCATTTTTCATCTTTGTATCCCCAGAGCTCGGCATGGAACCTGAAACAATAATATTTGTGGATCAGCAAATTGTTTAAAAAGTAACAATTTCTGAAATCTCTGTTCTTAAAGTTGGGAGTGTTTTGAGTGTGTTTGGCCTCATATGTGTGTTATAGTATAGTGGAAAATTGTTGCTTTTCTTTTATCCATTTTTCCCTTCTTTTTCTACCAGCCTTGAATTTTTGGTATATTCTTCAAGTACTGGTAAAGCTGATAACAACCTTTGGCTCTACGGTTAGAACATGTGACCCAGCCCAGCCAATCAGTGGTGTTTATCCATGGCTAGGGTGATTGGTTTAGGGATGGCCATGGACCTAAGCTTGATCCAATTACAGTGAATCTTAGATCTTTGGTTGGAAACTCTGGACCACAGAAGAAGCTCTTTTCTTCTGGATGCTGTGTTGGGTAGGTGCTAAGTCTCAGACTCCTGTAGATATTTTGCTAGTGTGTGTGAAGCCATCCTGAGGACACAGTCTGCTAAGGGAATTTACAGAGACCCCAAGCTGCAAAACTGCAAACCCAATGATATTTTCAATCCCTGGAGCAACTCACATTGGAAATCCACCCTAACTCTGGACTTTTCTGATGCACGAGTAAATAAATCTCTGTCTTGCTATTTGAAAGCCAATTTGAGTTTAGTTTTCCACTACTTGCAACACAAAGTCTTGACTGATACAGAGCCTCTCTCCCCATGAACTTTTCCTAGTGAGGGCTGCTGTTTAAAATCAAGTCAGTCATTCTAGTTGGTGTGATTGACTTTAGCTGAAGGTGCAGGCTGCATTTTGATCTTCCGGGAATACCCTCCACCTTTTCTGTAATCTACCTTGTCAGTATTTTTTGAATACTTGCTCTATCCAAAGTACTGGGACCTGTGCTCTGTGACATCCCAAGAACTGTGAACAATCTCATCTGAAAGGTGCTGGCAGTATAGTGGAATGAAAGGAGCCCTGAACCATGGTTTAAGAAATACAGGCAAAAGTAGGTTAATAATAAATAAGTAATAATACAAAAATAAACTCTGTGTTTCATGTACTGTCAACTATAAACCTCACTTTGCCTACCACTGTACATGCTTGCTTTTCATCCAATTTACTTTGTGACCTTGAGCTGATCACCACCCCTCCCTGGGCTTTAGTTTCTCACTTATGATGCAAGGGCATTGGTTGACAATTCTCTAAAATCCTTTCCAATATGAACATGCCACTGTCTGTGTAAAAATAATGTAAATATACTTGATGTCGTGTCTGGTCAAAATAAACAGAGCTTCAGGCTTATTTACAACATGTTCTAGGTGCTAGAGACACAGCTGTGAACAAAACAGACAAAAGCATCTGTTCTCTTGAATCTTATATTCTGCTGGGGGAGACAGATAATAAATATCTAAGTAAGATATACTGTAGGTCCTCGATATTCATGAATTCTGTATTTGCAAATTTGCCTACTTTGTAAAGTTTACCTGTAATCCCCAAATCCACATCCCAGGCACTTTCATGGCCGTTGGCTGAATGACCAGCATAGTCACACACAGAGTGATGAAAATTTGAGTTGCCTGATGCACACATTCCTAGCTGAGGTCAAACAAAGCAATGCTTTCACTCCGTAAACAAATATTTTGGCAGTCTATTTAGAGCCAAATTATTCATATTTTCGTGCTTTTTGTTAGTGATTTCACTGTTTAAAATAGCCCCCAAGTGTAGTTCTGAAGTGCTGTCTAGTGTTCCTAAGTGCAAGATGGCTGTGATGTACCTGGCAGAGAAAATACAAGGTCTGTCCAGAAGGTATCTAGCCATGTAATATGAAAAATAGAGACATATATTGAAGAAGATGCAAGGTACAAGAAACATTGTACATAGGACAATAACACCTCAGTCCCCTTCAAAGTAGGGACCTTGGAACCTCACATAGTTCTCCCCATCACCATCAGCTGCCCTGTAGTATTTTCCTGAACCTCACTGATGGTCTGAAATCTCTTCCCTTCTAAAGGTGATTTTAGTTTTAGGAAAAGCCAGAGGTCACAGGGCACCAAATCTGGGCTGTAGGGGGCTGAATCACCTGGGTGATTTGTTATTTCAACAAAATCTCTGCACGAGACATGCTGTATAAATGGGCGCATTGTCGTGATGAAGCTGCCAATCACCAGTTGCTCATAGCTGCAGCCTTCTGAATCATCCAAATAGTTTCCACAGAGGAATGTTCAAGCTTAGATTTGTTGTTGTACTCGCTCAATCATTTTTAGTGCAATGGCCACACAGTACACATGCTCATGCATGGCGTCTACTGCCCCCACTGACTAGTACAGTGAAGTCATCATTGTTCACACAGGTGAAATCCAGTCTACTCTCCTTGGCTGCCAGGTTATACTGATGTCATCCAAACTGTTCCCATTATATTAACAATGGCTGGACTTTTTCTGGGCAGATCTCATATGTTTTAAATAAACTTTGTTCAGGCATGAGTTACAGTGCTGTTGGTCATGAGTTCAATATTAATGAATCAATGTATATTAAATAAGGTACCTTCAAATTAAAACTCAAAAAACCAGGTGATACATTCATTGGTTGTCAAAACTGTGTGACCAGAATTTTATATTCCTTAGGAGAAAAGTCTTTGGTATTTGCTAATTCAGTTTGTCACAACTTAATAAGACATAACTACCACAAATAGCAAGGAGGAACTGGGCACTATGTGAGATTGTGGTAAGAGCTATGGAGAAAAGCAAAATGGGGAAGCAATAAAGGGTGTCAGAAGAGTTTGTTTTGGGAAGAGGAAATGGCTTTGCATGTTGGAGTTGCGGCCTGGAGGCTGATGTGGTGGGAGAGCAGTGAGCCAGAGGGACAGTGGAAAGAGAGGAGGTTGAGAAATAGCAGAGGCGATGTCATGTAGGGCTTTGTGAGCTACTGCAAAATTCTCTTCACTTTGAGCCAAGTAGGAAACCATTGGAGGTTTTTGACAAAGAAGGGATGTAATCTGAATTAGTTTGAACAGGGACCCCCTGGCTGTATCTTTGAGAAGAGACTGAAGCAGGACAAGGAAGAGAGGAGACCGATGAGGAGGCTGTTGCAGTAACTCAGATGAGAACTGAAGGTGAATTTTGAATGACAGACCTATGCTGTCACCATTAGCCTCCTAACTGAGCAGAGGTTGCTGGGAGTTTGAGAAGCTCTCTTGTTGCAAAAGCCCTTGAACTTGAGCAGTAAATTATCCTCAGATCTCCATTAGCACACCTTGGCATGGTTCTCTCCTCTTATACCCTGTACCTTGCTCCTCCAGAGAAGAGACTATAAATAACCTGCGATTCTCCTCTCATCAGGGAAACAGGGTCTGCACTCATCTTCCGGACACATTAATAACCACCCTCTCCTCCCCCCCAAATTAATCTTGTTATGAGGCAGCTTTGTTACGGGTATCTCCTAAGCATCATTTAATTTCAGCCCAGCACTCAACAGTCCTATTATTCATCAGGCTGTGCTTTTTTGTGACCTCCAGGGAACATTAGGCTTAGTTGAATTTCTAGCCAAATACCTTTTCTAGACAAATCCATTGCATTGCAATATGGATATTTTATTTTTGATCTAACTTAACTGAATTCATCTTTATGAGTGATCTATGATTACATGTAATTTTGCATTAATTTTGTACAAAATCCAGGCTTTAAGGAGAAGGCAAGAGATTTGAATTTGATTTTCACTAACCCTTCAGGGATAGTAGGGGAATGGAAGAAAAAGGAAACTGACATTTATTGAGCACATGTTCTGTTCATTCATTCATTCATTCATTCAATATTTTTGAATACCTACTCTGTGCTAGGTGTTGTTCTAGGTATTGAGTCTAGAGCAGAGAGCCAAGACACACATTAATCAATGGAATGAGAGGCAAAATGATGCACTCACTGGTCAAGAGCATGTACTCTGAAGCCAGATTGCTCAGACCCCAACCCTAGTTGTGCGACTTTGGGTAAGACAAGTCACTCAGTCTCTCTATGCCTCAGTTTCATCATCTGTAAAGCAGGTGATAATAAAAATACCAGGGTCATGACTCATTAAATTAAGTGAGTTCATGTTTAATGTACTTAGTAATAGTCTGGTTGATAGTGCTTAATAAGTGAAGCAAAAACACATGTCCTGAAGGAGGAATTTAGGGAAATCTGATAGCATAAAGGGGGTGTAGGCACTGCGTTCAGTGCATCTAAGTCTCTGCACAATCGCAAAAAGTCATCCATAGCTCCTTTTTCACAAATGAGGAATCCAAGAAGCAGGAATTCAAAGTTGCTTGAAGCTGAGGACACTAAGATTGGTGTGGCAGAATGAGAAATTGAACCTAGATAGGTTTCATTCCAAAATCCTGCTCCCTCAGGCAGAACCTCACTGTTGGGTGAAAGGTAGAAAGTCCTTTTACCACTAAATACAAAATATCCTGTCCCTTCCCTCCATCTAAGTAACACTGGGGACAAGGGTCTCTCAGAAGAGAAGAATAGAATATCAGTGTGGTAGGCAGCCTTAAAGCTCAGTTGGGCCAGCACCCCCTTTATACCACATTACAACATATGGCCACAGTGTGTTTCTTAAGCTTCTCTGGGGGTGGGGAACTCACTGCCTCCCCAGGCAGTCCATCCTATTCACAGACCTCTTGGCTCAGCTGAGATGCCTGTGGTACAAGTTAATAAATTCTCTCTCTTGCTCATTTTTAAAGCAATTTGACTTCTTGTTCATTCAAAAATAGTTTATTCTCATTCAGCCCACATATAGTCTTTGTTTTCCCTACATTGAAAGCAGCTACCAAACCTTCTTGGATTTAGGTGAAAGAGTTTGACTACATGTTAGGGTTTATGATACAAGTTTTGTACAGGTAGAATATTTTGGATATAGTAATGGCTCACATTTATTAAGTGCTCATTGTGTCCAAGTACTGTGCTAACACTGTATATGGATTGTTTGCTCACTTAATCCTCAAAAGCACCCTCTGACATTGTTATTAGCCCTGCTTAGTAGAAGTGGAAATTGAGATTCATAAAATTCAAGTCATTTATCTAATAATGTGGAATAAGTGGTGGAGTCATTTTTTTTAACCCATGTCATCTGATCCCAGAACCCACTTTCTTAACCACCAGGCCACAGCCTCCCCAGTTCATGGAAGTTCTAATGATGCAGTGTAAAAATAGCATGTATACTCTAAACTACTACATGGCTGTAAGGCTGACAGTTTGTCTCTGTGCCTAGTGGCATACTTAGCATATAAGCACTCAGTAAACAAAGAATGAATAAATAAATGACTTCATGCATATGATTGGTACAGCCTCTGAGAAAGCTAAAAATGTAACTGCCTTTTGATCCAGCAATTCCACTACTGGGATTATACCCCAAGAATCCTGAAACACCAATTCAAAAGAACCCATGCGCCCCAGTGTTCATAGCAGCACAATTTACAATAAAGTGCTGGAAGCAACGTAAATGCCCATCAGTAAATGAGTGGATCAAAAACTATGGTATGTTTACATGATGGAATACTATGTAGCAGGGAGAAAGAAGAAGCTCCTACCCTTTACGACAGCATGGATGGAACTAGAGAGCATTACGCTAAGTGAAATAAGCCAGGCAGTGAAAGACAAATATCATATGATCTCACCTATAAGTGGAACCTAATCAACAAAACAAACAAGCAAGCAAAATATAACCAGAGACATTGAAATTAAGAACAAACTGACAGTAATCAGAGGGGAGGCAGGAGGGGATAATGGGTGGGAAAGGAGGGGAGGGTTTTCAGGAACATGTATAAAGGACACATGGACTAAACCAAAGGGGGGTAGGATCAAGGGTGGAAAGTGGGGATGGCTGGGTTGGGGAAATGGTAGGGGGAAAATGGAGACAACTGTACTTGAATAATATTTTTTAAAAAAGAGATTAAAACTAAAAGAGCATTCAGATAGAAAAACACATCAGTACACATAACACAAATGTTCAAATTGCTGGTTTGTACATACATTTTTGGGGCCAGAAAGATGTTTTTTATTAATAAATCTAGCCTAAGTAAGAAAAAAAACTTGCTTGAAAAGTCAATATTCCTTCATTGACCATCAAAGTTAATACTGAATATGAAAAGCCTCATTTCTTGGGATTGGAAATTTGGACACATCCTAGTAACAGTAACCTTGGGTATTGGGAATGGAGAGCCTTTTTTGGACCCAGAAACCTGCAGTGACTCTCCTCCCCTGCTCATGTCAGCTGAACCTTTATAATTCCCAGGTTTCTTCTTAGGTTCAACCTAGGCATAAAGAAAACAATTTTGAGAGCTCCAGTGTCAGAGATTTTATTGCTATTTATTTTTTCATGAACTTATTACAAATAGGGTACTTGAAGAAACCAGTGAGCTATAGATCATTTGCATACTCATGGAGTCTTTTAGTTATACGTTGGCACAGCCATGGAAGGGAATGATGGGATAGCATTAATTTTGCTGTAAGTAAGTGGGGAGAGGGTATGCCACCTCATGCTCCAGACTAATGTGTCTGTGCAAGCTGGTAACTCGGAGTTGGGAAATCTGGAGGAAGGTGCAGCTGGAATTTGGAACCAGTGAGTCTGTACCTCTGCATACTTAGCAAAGTCCCCCTGGGATCACAGTCATGGGGCCACAATCAGTTCAGCTCCTGAACTGGCTGTATTCACAAGTTACCAGTCACATTTAAAGAGTTTGTTTGCAATAGTTGTACTATAACCTGAAGAAGTGCCCACAACTAGGTCTTCAGAAGCAGGGAGATACATTGTGTATAAGTTAGGGAGTCTTTGGATCCCAATTCCTCTACCTCTTAGTTGTTTGAATTCCATGTCAGTGAGGATGTCCATCTGTGTGGAATCTGAGGGAGTCAAGGTGCTGTAATAAAAATCAGCTTTTTTAGAATTGATCAAACTGGGATTCAAACCCTGATTTCACAGCTCACCAGCCATGAGTCCTTAGGCAAGCCTCTTGGCCTTCCCAATACTCAGTTTCTTCATTTATAAAACAGCGATGAGCATATGTAGTCATTCAGGATTGTTTGAGGACAATTGCAATAATGCATGTAAAGCTTCTGGCGTGAACATGATTTTCAAAGTCAGGTCTCATTCTCTTCCCAAGTCTCTTGTACGTGCTTCCCATACAAAAAGATAAATCCTCTTCTTAGCTAACTCCTGTTCTTCAAGTTAATAGAAAATCCATCCCAAGTTGCCTTGAAAAGCAAAAGGACTTGTTTACCTGGGTAAATGAGCATCCCAGAAGAAGACCTGGCTTCAAGCTGAGTTTGATAGAGCTCACACGAATATTTTCTATCTCTCCTCTCTGAATTCCTCTTTCCTGCCTCATCCTCAGACTGATTTTCCTCATGATCCCAAATGGCTGCCAGGAGCTTGCAGGAGCCCTAGGCTGCCTTGTCCTGAGGCAACAGGAACCAAGAATACCTTTCCCTACAGCTATCTCAGGTAGTTGGGAAGATTATTTTTCCTCTAGCCAATAGGTATCTTGCTTCATTGGTTCAAAGTGTATCAGATTCACTGAGCCAATCAGAATGGCTTCCTAGAGAATGTGGACTGTTTTAAATGAATCAGAGCCTATCCCTGGAGGTGAGGGTGGGGCTATGTGTCTAGGAGCCTAGAGGATACCCAGTCCCAAACTACAGTTTTATTACCAACAGGAAAGGAGAGTGAATGCCGGTTGCTTTTTAACTTTTTACTTTCCCTCAGGATAAAATAAAAATGTTTCTCTAGAACACTGTTAAGTTGAGGTCTTGCACCACTTTAGAAGACCTCACAGGATGTTAGGTTTTAACATTTTAATAGGATATTATCTTTACTCTTTCACAGCCCTGATGCGCTTATTTTGTACCACAAAGAGATGAGGATCACCATCTAGGTCAGACTCTAAGGTCCCTGGGTCCTCCCCAGCTGGAAGGTTTCACACAGCCTCTGTAATAGTAGAAAATATGCTCAGTTGTAAGGGAATTAGTTCGTACTAACTAAAGCACGATGCTGCGATTCGGTGGTGATTTAGAGGGATACTGTGGCTAAGGTTTAATGATGCCGTAAGAAATTTGCTTTAGAATTTGCTTCCACAATTATTATTTTTTTAAAAACTAATGGCTTAGACACTCAGTATCACTATGCCAGCTCACAAGCCAGGAAATAGTCAAATGAAAGTCTATGTTCTGCTTTCAGGATTTCAGTCTAATCCTTTTCTCTGCTATGACAGTCATATTCTAATTTTTTTTATTCTCCCCCCAAGGACATTTTTTTTTTGGTGTTGCTTTTAGAGAGAGAAAGGGGGAAAGGAAGAGACAGAGAGAAACACTGATGTAAGAGAGAAACCTATGTACCCTGACTGGGGATCAAACCTGCAACCTAAGTATGTGCCCTGACCGAATCAAACCCACAACATTTGGGTTACAGGATGATGCTCCAACCAACTGAGCCATGCCAGCCAGGGCATGGCAGTTGTGTGTAGGACCTTGTGAGTGTTGATACTATAAGTCACATAGAGCAAGTTCAAATCCCTGCTACACATTTTACTAGGTGCACCTCTGTCTTCTCACTTGTAAAGTGGATGTGTTAGTGATATTTACTGCAAAGAGCTGTGGCAAAACTTAAAATAGATAATGTAAAGCATAGTGCCTGGCATACAGTGAATGCTCAATGGAATTTGCTATTATTGGAAGTAGCAATAGAAGATGATAAAGGAATAACCGTAACCTTACTCATTTGTAATCTACCCTCTTTGCACTTCAGTTTTTCCACATATAGAATGAGAGTATTGATAGTACCTACCTTATAGAGTTGTTTGGAAGAGCAAGTGAATGAAAATACATCATTCAGTGCCTAGCATGAAGTAGGTGTCCAGGAGGGAAACAGTCCAGTGATAATCAACCAGGGACGATTGTGTCCCCCAGGGGCTATTTGGCAATGCCTGTATAAATTTTTGGTTGTTGCAACTGATAAAAGGGACCAAATGTCATCTAGTGTATAAAGGTCAGGGATGTAGCTAAATATCCCACAATGCACAGGACAGCACCCCTGCAAAAGAATAGCTGTCTCAAAATATCAAGAGTCCCCAAAGTTGAGAAACTCTGCTATAGTTAAAAGTCTGAATGAGCTCATTTTTTACTCTTTTTGAAGATTTTGTGACTGTTGCTCCTCATTGAAGGTTCTTCCCACAGGACAGAGGCCACCTATCAGAAAAAAGAGGAGATTGGCATCGTGCAATGATTTTGGTTATGCTCATTAGTAAGGGCTGTTTAAAAATAAAGCTTTTTAAAAAGTCTCATTATTTGAAGACACCCTAGGTTCTACCACCTCCTGTGTCTGTCTTTCCATATCTGACCTGGGTTCAAACACCAGCCTCATTAGTTATGACTGTGAACGAGTTATTACCACCCGTATCCTTACTTTACTCTACTGCAAAACGATGGTAATAAAACCTTTACTCCTGAAGGTTGTTGTAGGAATTCCATGAGTTAAGGTAGCAAGGTACTTAGCACAATGCTGGGCACCATAGAATATGTGCAAAAGCCATTGCGTCTTGGTGGTTGTTAACTCTGACGTGGCATCCTGACCCCTATCCTTCCCACCTTTTGTTGAGGCTTCAGAAAAAAAATAGAACATAGATATGAAAGCTTTTTTTTTTTGCCAAAAGTCAAAAGGAATCAGAAATGTAAAGCTGTTGTTAATATTAATTTATGAGATGGTGAGGAATATCCTGGAGACTCCCTCTGGTGAGGACTTCATGAATTTCAAGAGCACAGACCCAGCTTCCCACTGAGCCTCACCTCCTCATCCTTCACCTCTTTGCAGAGCTGAATACCAGACTCCTTGTTTCCTGGGAGCCTGAATCTCATTTTCTGATTGCTTCGCTCATTTCACTACAATTGGTTTTCCATTTTGTAGCAGAAAAAAACACAAAGTGGAACAAAAATGCATCCTTAATCCTTTACCAATTGTAAATCTTTCGACCTGATCATTCAGGAAAACAGTATAAAGCTCTTAGAGCTGTGTTTTGCACAGCAATTGGGTGTCCCCTTGCCTGGGGTCGGGGGAAAGATCACATACGTGTCCTGTGAGGGTTTCTAAGTATTTATGAACATAAGTGCATGTCCTTGCATGTGCCTACAGTTGTAAATGCTTCAGTTTGTGTGGCCTATGTACCTATGTCTTTATGTATATGTGTGAATATCTCAGAACTCATAGGTAAGTTCATATATGTGTACCAACATGTTTGTGCTATGTGTGCAGGTGTGAGCTCACTAGTGCAAGCACATAATCAATTTTGTGTTTGTATGTATATCAAGTAGATGAATGTGTTTGCTTATGTAACTTATTAGAAATGTGTTGGGGTGCATTTGAATATATAAATGTGTAGCCACACATACATGTGAATATTTGTGCAACCTCTGAAGCTGTGACTATAAATCTGAATTTGTGCTTGTGTGTGTTTTATTAGAATACTATCACTGGCTGTGCATCTGATACATTTGCATATGCTCGTAGCGGCACATGTATGTGCATGCTCTCATGCGTGCGTGCATGCAAGTGTGCATGAGAGAGAGAGTGAGAGAGAAAGAGAAGGAAAGATCTTCAGCATATTTTTACCTTTGCCATCACTACTTGAACTAATTGTGTTCTCCCCACTTAGTGAACCTGGGAAAGAAACAGGGACAAATTATATAAATTCAGAGGGAAAATGTTATTAGTCACTCAGTGCCTCCTTCCTTTTTCACAGTGACTATAGACTGATATTTTAAAAAATGAGAGTGTATTAAAAATGCAGGGAGGAAGCTATTTTAAAAAAGCTTCATTGTGTATGTGACATTCCCGGAAAGGCCTGGAGTCAGAAAGGCCAGACTCATCCACGAATCTTGCTTCAATTTGCGTTCCAACAAACTGCACATCTGAGGGAATGTGCTAGAAATCTCCAGTATTAGCTGTGTGTTTGCTGATCCATGATTAAGAATTGCCATTTGGATGGTTTTAAAAATGATGAGGAGGACATTTCGCTGATGCTGGAAGGGGAAGCCAATGGATTTTAACTTTATGATTTCAAAAAGTTCAAATTATATATAGAAAGTTTGAGCTAGAGAGGTACTTATACATTATCTAGTTTAACTTTCTTGGTGGATGGATGAGGAAGCTGAGGCCCAGGGTGGGAGAGTTTCTAGGCCTGGAGAGACAGTAGTGAGTGAGATGGTCAAGGTCTTTATGGAGCTTCAAACCTAACCAGGGAGTGGAGGATGCCTCACCCCTGCTCGCTCTGCTCCAACCAACTGCTTCCTCTCTGTTCCTCCAAGCTCTCTCCTGCACCAGGGACTTGTACCTGCTGTTTCCTCCTCCTGGAATATTCTATATTTCACATGATTCATTCCTCTTCTCATTTTCCTCTCAGCTCCTCTATTAACAGTGTACTCTATCTAAAATACGTCCCATCCCCATCGTCATTTTCTGATAGATCACCATTTATTTGTGTTAAAATGTTTAATGTTTTGTTTCTCCCAACTAGAATGTGAGCTATAGAAAGACAAGAATCATTCCATCTTGTCCACTGGCATACACCAATAATAGGTGCTCAAGTATTTGTTGAATGAATGATTTAAGTAAAGGGCTTGATGTAGAATTTCCCAAAGTAATAAGTTTTATGAGGAAATAAAACAGTATAATGGTTTTCCTGAGGCACTTGAGTTAAGAGCTCTGTGATGAAGAGTTAGCTCTGTGAAGACAGAAGACAGGACTTTGGCTCAGGATAAGGAGAGATTGATGGCAGCCAGTTTGACTGTGGTAGAGCAGGAAGGTGGTGAACAAGGGTGAGCCAGATGGGCAGGGATTGGCAAACTTTTCCAGGAAAGAGCCACATAGTTCAGGGTTTGCAGACTATATAGCCTCTGCTGCAAATGCTCAGCCTGGCCCTTGCAGAGGAAGGAGCCATAGACAATAAGAAGATGAATGGGCATGACAGTGTCCCAATAAAACTATCTTTACAAAAATAAACATTGGGCTAGCTGTGGCTCGAGGGCCACAGTTTGTGAAGCTCTGATGTAGGATACTGTAAGCTGTGGGAAGGGTTGTACTCATTCTCAGAGCATCAGGAAATCTTATGATCTGACTTGTGTTTTTTAAAACCCTCATGCTGTAGGCTGAGGAGAATGGAATGGAGATTGCAGAAAGAACAAGAATCTTATCACTGGATTAGGGTCATAGCAGAGAGGAAGGCGTTGGAGAGCTAGACAGAGCTGCAAATTCCTAACTACCTCTCTGGTTACTTCATTTCCTTTCTTATAGGCCAAAGGCAGCAACAGCATTGTTCACATGCACCTGAACTTGACTGTCTTATTTGTCTTCCACAGTCCCCCCAACTTATAACAGTTCAATCTGTAAAATGGGCTGCTTGGTTTTTCCCAGCATGGAAGACTGAAGGGGGACTGTGTTGGGGCAGCAGAGGCAGGCCCCACTCACCCAGCTAACAACAGCCCATAACTCTGTCCTCCCAACTTGAGAGGCTAAGGAGTGGGTATGTAAGCTCATATATGTTCAGGAGGAAATGGAAAGCACATGCCACACAACACAGACATGCAGGTGCATTTACCACATGTCACATACCACACACATACACCATGCATATATGCATTCACACGGGCCTAGAACTTAGAGTCAGACAAACCTAGGTTCAAATTCTATGTAGACTTAGATAGGGAACTAAACTTCTCTGAGTCTTTCCTTCTTCAAAAGGGACTTATAGAACTTTGGTGAAGATCCCTAAAATGGTAATGTCTTATGTTTGAATTCCTACATTCCCATCACAGTTGATACCCGGTTTTTATTAATATCTGATAATCATATTAACTATTAATTTATGATAATATAGTGTTGGGTTGGCCAAAAAGCCCATATGGTATTTTCCATAAAACAAAAGACCTTTTTCATTTTCACCAACAACTTTATTGATTTGGATGTTTTGAGTATGTCAGCTATCTCCCATGTGGGAGGGATATCTTGGTCGCAGAAGGCTCCCCTGAGGAGTGAGGGGTCCCAGCCCCATACCAGGCCCCCCATCCCAGGGTTACAGTGCTAGGAAGAGAAGTCTCCATAACTTTTGGCTATAAAAACCAGCGGGGATTGAGACTACAGAAGACAGAAACTACTGGAGTCCCAGGCAGTTCCTCTTAAAGGGCCCACGCATGGGCTTACTGAGACTCACTCTCTCTGAGCTCCGTCACTGGGCAGCAACTCAAAAAACACATCAGGGACATACAGGGAGAA
This sequence comes from Macrotus californicus, assembly GCA_007922815.1. NCBI lineage: Eukaryota > Metazoa > Chordata > Mammalia > Chiroptera > Phyllostomidae > Macrotus > Macrotus californicus. Next base: position 8,359 of record VMDR010012577.1, on the reverse strand, counting down.
ACTGAAATGTCTGGCATCAGGGAGAAGGCTGGAGGGGCAGTTTTCTCCCAGACAAAAGTGCTGGCAGAGGCCATTGTTCCTTTGCTGAGCTTTCCATGTGCAGGGGCAGGCAGGTACCATATTTGAGTCTCCATCAACCAGGCTCACATGGTTTGTCCCACCCTGCTGATTCCACCCAACTTTGGGGCCCACCCCAAAGCCATTTCCAGGGCATTTCAATACAAGCAACTTTTCTTGGCTCATATTTCAAACTTTCCTTAAATTTCTCAAGCAAGTAGCATCTGGCTTTGGCATGCTCTGTACCACTTATTAAGTGGCCCCAGGCCTGGCACTAGAGGCAGCTAGCCTTGGTTTGTAGCTTGGCCTCTTCCAGACATCTCTAAACCAAACGCAAGTAGCAGCCATGTGCATATCCCTCTGTAGCTTCTGTCTAGTGGCCCCAGGCAAGACATAGGTGGCAGCTGACCTTTGCCTTGAAGACCCCAGACCCAGTGCACCCATTGGATAGCTTCAAGTCCCACTGTAGCACCTCCATAAACAACACGCTCAAGAGGCAGACTCAGTGGGCGCCAGGGCTCTGCTGAAGTGAGTTCTGCTCAACGGGGTTGGCCCGTGCACAGAAGAGCCTCTACAGTAGTTGTCAAGGCCAGTCCTCACAGGCAATCAATTAGAGAGTAAATACCTCCCATTGGTGTGCCAATAGTAATCAAGGTTAAACTACAACAGGAGGGCACACACAGCTCACACAAGGGTGCATCTGGAGCTCCCAGCTTGAGTAATAGGAGAGACTGTGCCACTGGGCCTAACAGGACTTCTAGTACGTAAGGCCACTCTACTAAGACTGGGAGAGGTAGCAGCTCTACCTATTACATGGAAACAAACACAGGGGAGCAGACAAAATGAGGAGACAAATAAATTTATCCCAAATGAAAGAACAGAACAAAACCCAAGAAAAAGAACTAAACAAAATGGAGACAAACAAGCTACCAGATGCAGAATGTAAAACACTGGTTATAGGGATGCTCAATGAACTTAGGGGAAGGGTAGAATAACTTAGTGAGAAATTCAATGAAGAGATAGGAAACATAAAAATTGAACAAGAAAACATTACTAAAAAGAACTAGGCAGAAATGAAGAATGTACTAACTGAAATGAAGAATACATTACAGGGAATCAAAGGTAGAGTAGAGGAAGTAGAGGTAAAATCAGTAATTTGGAAGATAAGGAAGCAGAAAGCATCCAATTAGAAAAGAAAAAAGAAAAAAGAATTAAAAAATGAGGATAATTTGAGGAGCCTCTGAGACAACTTCAAGCATACCAACATTCACATTATGGGGGAGCTGGAAGGGGAAGAGAGAGAAAAAATAATTGAGAACCTCTTTAAAAAATAATGACAATAACTTCCCTAACTCGCCCTGGCTGGTATGGCTCAGTGGATTCAGTGCTGGCCTGCAAACCAAAGAGTTGCTGGTTCAATTTCCTGTCAGGGCACATGCCTGGGTTGTGGGCCAGGTCTCCAGTTGGGGACACACAAGAGGCAATGACACATTGATGTTTCTCTGCCACTCTTTCTCCCTCCCTTCCCCTCTCTCTAAAAATAAATAAATAAAATCTTTAAAAAATATATTTTCTAACCTGATGAAGAAAATAGACATACAAGTCCAGGAAGTTCAGAGAATCCCAAATAAGATAAATCCAAAGCGGCCCACACCAAGACATGTCATAATTAAAATTCCAAAGGTTAATGACAAAGAGAGAATCTTAAAAGCAACAAGAGACAAGTAGTTAGATATCTAAAAAGGAGCTCCCATAGGACTGTCAGCTGATTTCTCTGCAAAAACTTTGTGGGCCAGAAGGGATTATCAGGAAATGTTTAAAGTGATGAAAAGCAAGAACCTACAACCAAGATTACTCTACCCAGCAAAGCTAACATAATCAAATGACAGGTAAAGAGCTTCCCCAACAAGAAAAAGCTAAAGGAGATCATTACCACCAAGCTGGTATTATAAGCAATGTTAAAGTGTCTAGAGGAAGAAGGAGGAGGAGGAGGAGAAAAAAGTAAAAAATATAAATAATAAAATGTCAATAAATACATATCTATCAACAACTACTTCAAATGCAAATGCATTAAATGCTCCAATGGAAAGACATACAGTGGCTGAATAGATAACAAAACAAGACCCTTACATATGCTGCCTACAAGAGACTCACTTCAGGTCAAAAGACACACACTGACTGAAAGTGAAGAGCTAAAAAAAGATATTTCATGAAAATAAAAACAAAAAAGAAAATTGGGGCAACAATATTTATACCAGACAAAATAGACTTTAAAACATAGGCTATAACAAGAGATAAAAAGGAGTCAGTAATTCCACTTCTGGGTATTTATTCAAAGAAACCCACAACACTAAACCAAAAAGATATATGCATCCATATGTTCACTGCAGAATTATTTTCAATAGTCAAGATATGGAAGCAACCTAAGTGTCCCTCAACAGACAAATGGACAAAGAAGTGGTTCATACATACATAATGAAATATGACTCAGCCATAAAAATAATGAAATCTTGCCATTTGCAACAACATGGATGGACCTAGAGGGTATTGTGCTGAGTGAAATAAGTCAGACAGAGTAAGACAAATGCCATATGATTTCACTTACTCCTAGAATTTAAAAAAATAAAATAAACAATCAGACCAGAAACAGACTCATGGAGAACATTTTGACAGTTGACAGATGGGAAGGGTGGTTGAGGGGATGGGTGAAAAGGTGAAGGAATTCAAAAGTACAAACTGGTAGTTACAGAATAGTCATGGGGATATAAAGTACAGCATAGGGAATATAGTCAAGAATATTATAATAACTATGTATGGTTACTACATAGATCAAGTGGGTACTAGATTTATTAGGCTGATCACTTTGTAAGTTATATAAATGTCTAATGACACATGAAATTAATATATTATTGTATGTCACCTGTAATTGGAAAAAGGAAAATATTTTTAAAAGAATAACAAATCATATACATTAATTTATAAAATGATTATATTTCCCAAAAGGACAGAAAAATTGCATTAAGTATTAGGATTTCCATTTTTAGGTTTTTGCCAGCTTCTCTAGCATGTGACCAATAAAAGATTGAAGATTGTCAAAAAAAAAAAGTCCTCAATGAATTTTAGGTTTTCTTGACACCCACTTGATATTTGGAAACACAATGATTTAATATTAGCAAAATCTTTACCTAAAGGAGGAAAATGAGACCTCATAGTTGACTCTGCCCTGAGAACCTCAGTTCTCAACCCCTGTTATTCTGGTCTTATTTGTCATCTTCCCGGCAAATAAAAGCCTTGAAAGTCAGAGCTGATTCTTTTTATTTTTTGACTTGTACTGGACAGAGCCCAGTGCCCAGCTGACTCCTGTATTGTGAGTGTTGTCACTCACTTCAATTCTCAATTCTTACCCTTTCTTGAACCATTGCCTTTATTACTGACACCAGCCCAATTCTAACTTTCTCAAATTTCCTGGCAATGGTGTTTTTCCTCAAAATTGCTACTCTGACTTACTGCCTATCATTATGCTGTTTCACTATCAGGTTGGCCTCCAGAAGCTATCAGCTATATTCGCTGCTAGTCACTGACTCAGTACTTAGAGTCAGTCTGACACCCACACACTCTGCCCCATGAAGGAAATCAGGAGCAACCCTGGCGTGTAGTGATGTACTCAGAACTTGTCACCTATTCCTAGCTTCCTCTTTCTTAGATCAACTCATGCTCTAGTTCTTGACTCATGGCACTAGTTCCATTGTTTTTTTGTGTGTTTTTTTTTCCTGCAGTTCCAAACTCTTGAGATTTTGTCCCACCACTTCTGGACTTTGCTCAGATTGTCCTCACAGGTTCTTTAGTTCATACTCCATGGGTTCATCTTCCTTCCCTATCCATTAGCTCTTGCTTGCGGGAGATTAGACCCTTAGACACAGTTTAAGCATCCACCATGCTGAAAATAAACACTCTTCTATCCTGTTATAGTTTATATCATAATGTGTTTTCACTTCCTAACATTTATCAGCTCCTAATAGTACACCATAATGTATTGTTTATAATCACCTTCTTTATGTGCATCCCTCACCCCAACCACCCCTAAGAATAGTACCCTCACTGAGGGCAGACATCTCACCCATTTCACTCACTGCTGCATCGCCAGCACCTTGCAAAACACATGGCACAGAGTGGGTACTCAATAAATGTGTGTGGAATAAATTAATCGGCAAAATGTTGACATCAGAATGATGCAGTGAATGGCAAAGGCAAAAACTTTGGAATCAGACAGCTTAGGTTCAAATTGCCACCAGAATTGCTAAATTGGTAGGGGGCAAACTCCCTCCTGGTAGCCATGGTTGAGCAGAATCTGTTTGACGCTGTCCAACGCAGGAGAAACACATGGGTTGAGGAGATAAAGATGTACCTGATGATGTCACTTGAGCCCAGATTCACTATGCCTAAAGTTGGACTACTCCTAGAATTTTTATTGTCTGCCAATAAATCCCCTCTTTGAGTTCAGTTGTTTATTTTGATTCAAATAAGTTAAATTATACTTCTTGTAGCCTAAAAAGGCCTGACTAATATATCTGTGCATTTTGTTGTCCTTGGTGGGAGGAGGGGTGGACAGATTTTTCTATGTGAAGTAGAGGCAGGCATACTTACTTTTTGTGAGTTCCACAACCACACTTTATCTCTCTTTGGGCTCAGAGGCAGGAGAAAGATTGCCTGAGTTCAAATCCCTGCTTTTCCAATTAGGATCTTTGTGATCTTAAATGAATAAATTACCCCCTCTGAGACTTAGTTTCCTCACCTATACAATGGGGATAATGTTATCTATCTGTGGGTACTTTGTGATGATTAAATGGCAGGATGGTTGTGAAAGTTTATCTCCTGTTCTTGGACAATCATAACATAATAGTTTCCTAGGGCTGCTGTAACAAATTACCACAGATTTGGTGACTTAAAACAATGAAAATCTATTCTCTGAGAGACCTGGATGCTAAAAGTCTGAAGTAAAGGTGTTGACAGGTCCATGATCCTTTTGATATCTCTAAGGGAGATTTCTTCCTTGACTTTTCCAGCTTCTGGTGGTCCCAGGCATTTTGTGGTGGTGACTCCAATATCTGCCTCTGATTTCACATGATCTTTTTCTCTGTGTGTCTTGTAAGAATATGCATTGTATTTAGAATCCATCCTAATCCAGAATCCCATCTCAATCCTTACCTTAATTAGATCTGTAGAGACTCTACTTCCAAATATGGCCAAATTCTGAGATTGTGGGTGGGCATGAATTCTTGGGGGAACATTGTCTAATCCATTATACTGCATAACCTGAAAATTCTACTCTTTGTGTTGCATGCCCCTTTGTTCTTCATTTTGTGAGTTCGCCAATTTTTTTTTTCTGAGTGACTGATTTACTCATGGATATGAGTTCCCAAGAATCATCCCCATTCTCTCCTTTCAATCAATGGTGGTTGAATTAGATGGTGGCTTAGATCTTAAAACCTTATGAAAGAGATGCTTTTCCTTAATACCCAAACTAGAAACTACCCAAATGTCCACCAAATGTGATATATTCATACAATAAAATACTCCTCAGCAATAAGAAAATCAAACCATTGTTATATGCAATGACCTGGATGGATATCAAAAGCATTATGCTAAGAAAAGAAGACAGACACAAAAAAAGACATACTGTATAATTTTATATATATAAAAATTTAGAAATAGCAAAGCTAAACTCTAGTGACAGAAGACAAAAAGTGATTGCTTCTGGGGTTGGGTGGGAGAGGTATTGACTGGAAATAGTAATGAAGGAACATTCTGAGGTGATGGACATATTCCATAAGTTCAATATAATGACAGCTACCTGGGTATATGTATCCAAAGTCACCAATCTTAAATGGATGATTATTACTGTATATAAATGTTATCTTCAATAAGGTCAATTTAAGATAATTTAAAAAACAGAGTGTGGAAACATAAGGGGACACTAAGAATGTCTCTGTTAGGGATGTAATGTATGAGTGCACATGTATGTTTATGTATGCATAACTAGATATTAAGTTGATGAAAGGTTGTGGGCATTGGGTTGAAAGTTAGACTACAAGCCCTTAAAGGTTCATCCATCCATAATGTTACATGACTCTGTAACATTGACAGGATATAGTGGTGCTGGGCCTTATCCTCCATGGATAATCTCTCCTGACCCCCAAGATGATATCAATGACTCTCAAGGGGCCAACTTCCAGGTGTCAAAGTTCCAGGTGTCAAAGTTCCATTAAGTCATGGAAGCCATTTTTTACCCTCAATATGAATCAACATCTTTTTCTTATCATCCCTGTACACATTTTACATCCAATGGCATTTTTTAATCCAAAAAAGATTGTGTTATTAAAGTTTTGGGTGAAGCTATGATTGGCATTCTGGAAACTGAAGATGCAATCAGGGGAGAGAATGGATGCCTTATAATTCAATGAATGGATGTGCTTCTGTGGTAATTTCTTCAGTAATTACTTGTGTAAACTGTGTGTTTCAGTCATTGAAACTTGACAGTGTGGAGTAATTTATCAAAATCTATAATTTATTATAGCTTTTCTATCTTGTTTCTTGATTTCTCTGTTTGTCCTCATTCAGATGTTTTCCCCTCACCACCACTTCAGTCCATCAAAACCATTTAGACAAGGAAGCAAAACATACATTGCATTGGGGGGAAAGTTTCTGATGGACTTAGATGGAAGTTTAAAATCCATTTTCCAAAGGACATAATTATTATTGTTGTTTGCAATATATATTTGCTGACAGGCTCTAACATGTGCTTTATGAAATGGTTTTGAAGAGTTTGTCTACTTCAAGTGTCCAGATAATAACACCATTTTTCTCCTGTGGTCACCAAGTATTCTGAGTGTATCACACATTTATTCACACAACCCTGGAGAAGGAGTTGGGGACTGGGATGTGTATCAACTAGCAGAGGGCATTCAATCACAGAGCCTTTTGAGAGAAAAACTCTGTCTCCTGACCTGAGGAACTGTATTTTAGTGATGGAAGGGGGAAGCTGAGTCTCATTCCAGACCCTTGGAAAAGCTATCTAGCCACTACCCGGGAGTTGTCCGTGGTACTCACCCCTGTTTCCTCGCCAGCAGATCACAGATATCAAACAAAGTGACATGTGAAAACCTCACATAATATAACATATTTTAAAGCATGATTTACTTCATTATCATAATGAAGCAAAGAAAAGAAGGAAAAAACTAGAAAACATTTGCTCTTCCATCATCAAAAACTACTCTATTTTTAGTATTTTGACAGTTTCTTCTAGTATTATTTTAATATGGTTTTTGTGTTACTTAATATTATTTCATATTGCAAATATAATTTCTCCATGGCATTCAGATCATAAACACATAGGTTTTTTTTCAGAGTTTTTTAGGTATATTTTAAATAAAGTAAAATTCACCCATTTTAGTGTTCAATTCTCTGAATTTTGACAAATAGGTACCACCATTATAATCAAGAAATAAAACAGCCTCAAGGCCACCAAAATATTTTTTATAAACCTTTTTTTAAAGATTTTATTTATTTATTTTTAGAGAGAGGAGAAGGAAGGAAGAAAGAAAAGGGAAGAAACATCAATGTGTGGTTGCCTCTCCCATGCCCCACACTGGGAACCTGGCCTGCAACCCAGGCATGTGCTCCAACTGGGAGTCAAACCAGTGACCCTTTGCTTCACAGTCTGGTGTTCAATCCACTGAGCCACACCAACCAGGGCTTTATACGACTTTTAAAATAGCTTCTCTTCCTACCTGAAGTCCCTGGTAATCACTGTTTTTCTCCTGACCTTCTAGGAAAACATTATTTTAAATAATTTTATAATTCTATAATAAGTGGATATACCATATTTTTACAATTTTGTTTTTGTAAAATATTTAGTTTGTTCTAATTTTTCCTATTATAAATAATATAATGATAAGCATTTTTGTGCATATATAGCTCTTTTAGTATATTAGGTAATTACCTTGTCATGGAATTCCAGAAATGGGACTGATGCATGAGAGATTATAGAAATTTTTAAGTTTGACTCTAGAAACAGACACCAAATTAATACCCTTGATAATACAAACCCAGAGGCACTATCAATAATAGAGGAGAGAGAATGTGAAATCTAGTGTAGAACAACATAAGTGGTAGACACCAGCATTTCTGGTTATACCACTGTTCTGTTTAGTCTTCAATAACATCAAAAATGTAAATATCTTACCTTGATAATCAAGATCTTTTATCACCTTTCTATGCCTATTTCCACGCCCCAATCATGATA
>VMDR010012576.1:0-26247 GCA_007922815.1 Macrotus californicus | reverse complement strand
TCTCTCTTCCAGAAATTCTTAATGTTTTTTTCTCCTATTGTGGTGTTTGTTCATGTTTATTGGTTTATAGAAAACATTGTTTAATCCTCTGCCTGTTTTATGTATTCCAAGTTCTTCTTCAATGTGTTGCATTTGTCTTTAATCACATTTTGTTAGAAAAACATCTATATTTCTTTTATGGCTTTTGAGTTCCCTATCCCAACCAAAAAGTCATTTTGCGTTTTTCTGCTAATAACCAAAGGGGTTTCTAAGTATAGGCTACATTAGATCTAATAAATAATTTTATATTTTCTAACATTTATACCAATTGTTTCAGATAATTTATTTTTATAATTATTTCATGGACCTCAGTAAAAATAATGTATGTTCTCTGAAGGGTTCAAAGTCTTCCCTCCACTTCTCTCCTCATTTTTGCTGAGTTAATTATTTTATTTTTTTTCCCTTCCTTCCCCTTCTCTTTTCTCCTCTTCCTCTTAAATCCCAGAATCTCTTTTTTAATATAATCTTGCATTCAAATATCTTTGTCTAACTTATTGCAATCGTTATACCTTTTACAAATCCCAGATCTTATTCTGCCACTTAAGTATACAACTGTTTACAGTGGTTAGAGCATCATTGTCTTCCTTATCTCACAGGTTTACCTGGATGTCCCCACTCCCTTGGGCACTTCTTCCAAGCAGCCACAGATCTGTGCTACAGAGCCTGCCTGAGTGAACTGTAGTGCGGAACTTGGCAGCGTTCCTTCTCCAGGTCAAGTGTCCTTGGGCAGGCCACCACCTGCACAACTGTACACCGGTGACCTTGCAGGTACTAAACTTCCTGAATACTCAAATAACAATACGACCAGAGATATCGTGTCTCTGACCAATTTATAAAGTTTAGAATCTATATCGAATCTTAGGATTACAGCTCTTTTCTTTCATTTAGTTTGCTTGTGTTGGTTGTTATATAACTCTAGAAAGGAAGATAAAAGACAGTTATAAATATGCAGCCACACTGCCGTTTTTGATTATCATATGAATTAAGAGAAATTGTCTCACTCTGTTCCTGTGTCCATGCCTCTGTGTCTGTTTCATTCATTGGTTTATTTTGTTCGTTAAATTCCACATATAAGTGAGATCACATGGTATTTGTCTTTCCCTAAGTGGCTTATCTCACTTAACATAATACTCCCAGCCAACTGTCAGAGGAGAAGGGGCTTGGGGTTGGTGCAAGTGGAGGAAAGAAGGGGAAGGAATTAGCCAAAGAACATACATGCATAACCCACAGACACAGACAGCAGTGTGGTGAAGGCCAGAGGGAAGGGGGGTGGGGGCAGGGACAAAGTGGGCAAAGGAAGGAAAAATGGGGACGTATGTAATAGTGTGAGCAAGAAAAAAAGGTTAAAAAATAAAGTATATGTAAAGTACACTAATTCTTCATATACAACTTGACAATTTTTGCACATGTGTGCTCCTCTGTAACCACCACCCAGATCAGGATTTCCACACTGCCTGGCAGGCTCTTTCATCTGCTTTGGAAGCCAATACCCACTAAAAGGTAACCACCATTGTGACTTCCATCACCACGGGTTGGTTTTGCCTGTTCTTGAATTTCATGTAAATGGAATAATACAGTGTACATTCTTTTGTGTCTGGCTCCTTTCATTGAACATAATGTCCAAATTCATCCATGTTTTTGCTTGTAGCAAGTGGTTTATTTGTATTTCTGTGTAGCATTCCGTTGTGTGAATGTGCACAATTTATTTGCCTATTCTCTTGCTGATGGGCAACTGGGTTATTTTCAGTTTGGACTATTATGAACAAGCTGGTATGACTATTTTTTAAAAAGAGAGAATTGTGTGAATAGAGAGGGATTGTGAGCTATACACAGGACTTGGGATTCTCAATGATGGGGCCACCCAATATTGCTTGGGGCTTCTTTTGAGCAGAAATAATAATGAGGGAAACACATATGTACTTTTTAGGTGTCAGACTCTGCACTCAGCACTTTACATAATGATACTGAGCTCTCGTATCCCCCAAACAATCATATAAGGTTTGGTACTATTATGGGCTTCGTTTTGTAGATGAGAAATTGAGTATAAAATGATTGTTCTCCTGGAGTTCAGAGGGTGACCTAGGGTTTGAACCCAAGCCGCCTGGCTCCTGTGTAAGCCACGATTCCTCGCCCAGCTGTCTGGTACAGTGTCTGAAGTTTATCAAAGGGAGCTAAGCTTCCAACACGTCATCTAGTTAAATTGATTATCTTCCCCAAGAGAGGTGACTTGATATCACAAATAAAGCATCTGAATGAATATATTTTTACATAATCAGATGATTTTAGATAATAAGAGCTAATATTAACTCCTGCATACCTATACTACAGTAATGTGATGGGTGTTATACATTATTTTCAAACCTCAGGAAGGTATCATGAGTCTTATGCAGAAGGAACTGAAGCCTCAAAGCTATCTTTTAAAGCAGCGATTTCCAGTGTTACATGTAAGGGGATCTTATGCAAGTCTTTGGAGGCTGTCTTACAGCAAGAGGGAATTCGGAAGGAACGGGTCTTCCAAAGATCCTGCGTGTCCTGGGGTCCCGCTGCGGGCATTTGTAAAACTGCATAGGAAAAAGAAGAGCAGAGGGGAAAAAATAAGAAAGGACTAAGCAGTACACGTGTGATTTTAGAAGGCAGGCCGCAGCAGGGAAGGCAGCCTCTGCGATTTCCTGTCAGTGCAGCAAACAATGCGGGATCGAAGGCTGTCTGGAGGCTGCCCGCACTCCGCAGCGGTCCTGGGCCAGATAAGATCGCCGGCCACCGGGAACACCCAGCAGCGTGTCATGCGCGCGTCTGCGGTAATTACCATCATAGGGACGCCCTGCTCCATCGCCGCCCCCCAGGTCTCTCTCTTTCTCTTTTCTGACCCCGCATTAAAAAATGAATCACGCACACCTCTGTAGCACTTTGTCAGTATAATAATAAGCCTTTTTAAAATTACTCACTGCGACTCTGGGTCAGACACAGGACTGTCGTATGCTTCACCTGGGAGAAAAAATGTCCTTGACAACTCACTGTGGGGAGAAGTATGGGGGTGGGGGTAGCTCTGCCTTGTAAAGAAAGGGGGGGGACATTTCTTGAAGGCAAGAACTTCACAATCTGGCAACAGCTTCCATTTTATTCACAGCTTCAACACACCTGTAGTTTCTCCTGTGACTACCTAATGTGGACCCCATTGCACACATCACTGAGTAGTATTTTTGGGCAGGGGGCTGTAAGCCATAAAGATTTGCCTAGATTATTTAAATAAATGACTCATTTTCAAAATGAGCCATAACAATAGTGCAGTGGTTTTGAATATGGTCTCTGGAAAAAAAAAAACAAAACTGTGGAGACGTTCAAGATAACTTGAGGAAAATATTTAGATTACATAGACAGTATATATAGAAACCAGTATGGAGGATTTCAGTGTTTGGAATTTTCAAAATATAGTTTGACATTCTTATTTTAAATCCACAGTAGAACTGAAAACGTTCATTTCTGCACAGAATGAGTGGTGGAAGGAAGATAGCCTGTCTGCAGTGTTCTATCCTAATTGGAAAATTACATTCTTATCCATCGAAATTCTGAACCTAAACATCAATCTCTGTCTGTGCTTCCAGTTTCCTAGGGACCAGGGAATACAATGTACACTAATAGGATAAATGGACAACAGTTATTCATAGTTACAAATGATACACACGATGGATATTATGTAAATGGGTATATTGGGGATGATTTTTGAACGGTTTCTGATAACCAACAATTGCACATGGGCGTCTCCGACCAAGGCAGACAAATACTAGAACTGTCCACATATTGACGACTCTTCCGAACCTTCCCTGTGCCTTATTTCTTACTGAGCACTGTCTGCTGTCCGAGGTCTTGAGCTGGGTGAGGCTGTGGGAGCAAAGAACAAAAATGACAGGTTGAATTATAACATTCCACCAGAGCGGGATATGTGAAAACGAACCATAATTCCAAGGAAATGAGATAAATACCAGCATATAGAGGTGAAAGGAAAGGAGGTGTAATTAAATCTGACGAGAACACCTGCGAAGATTTGAGATAGGAAGTGGTAATTGATCTGAGAAGTTTCTCAAGGAGCTCCTCTCTGTATCTATTTGCCCAGGAAATATCCTAAGTTTATTTTTTTTCAAAGCCTTGCTTTCCCTTAGTGTCCCCTGCACACGCACATGCACACACACACACACACACACACCCCACAAATGTGTCACTCCAGCTGCCTTCTCAGCAGTGCCAGGTTCTTTCCAGTGCCCTCCATCCCCATTGCAGTCCAGTCTCCGCATATGCCCCTGGGCTGGTGCAGTGGCCCTCATCAATCTTACTTACTTTTGTCCTCTGCCTTCTGAATGTGACCCTTAAAATGTAAAAATGACCTTATCACTCCCAGACCTGAGGGCTTCAATGACTCCCCTTTACTTGCAGAATAAAAGTCAAGCTCCTTCTTTCCTGGTCAGCTCTCATGCTGGGTATAACTGGTATCTCTGCATGAGCATCTATGTGTGTGGGGTATGTGTGTGCATTTATGCATACATGTGTGTGTATGCACAGGTGTATACATGTGTAAGCATACCTTTCACTGCATCCTATAACCTTTATTGCCCTTGGGTGAGTATGCCTGTCTATCCTGAATTTTACTGTTCTCAAGGAGGGAATTGTGTGGAGGGTGGCATGTTACCAGGAAGATTCAGGAAGTCACAAGCCCCCAGAAAACATGAGAAGATAAGGGGGTGACAGGGATGAAGGTTTTAAAAGGGACAGGAGGAGAATTCAGTTTCCCTCGATTTGTGGCTTCCTTCAAGACCAGACCTCCCAGCATGTCATCACTCTCCTGTGGGGTGCAGGAGAAGCAGCCCACCTGCTCTCGAAAAGATAGTCTTTCCTCTTTGTGATCCCTCAATCTAAAATGCGCTTGCATGTAACAGAGTGGCTGGAGATTAGCTGCATCACTTGTGAGTCTTTGATGATGAGGGTGCTTTTGCTCAGAACACTCTGTAAAGGATTAAGACTTGCATTTCTCTTCTGCCCTGGTCCCTAATTTCACGCTGCCTGGGCTTTTGCTGAATGCCTTCCTTCTCCTGCACACTAATTGCCTAGCTCTTAATAATTGATATCTTAAGGAGGTGCTGGGTAAATTAATTGGCTAATGTTCACGAAAGTATGTGGTCCTCACATACAAGGCCCTATAAAATGGGGTTTTTATTTAGCATTTGCATCACAACTTGATTTACATTTCGACCACGCTAATTGTCTCACATTTATGTAAATGGCGTGATTTATCAGCAGGAGCAGAATTCAATCTGAGTGGGTGGCACCACTTACTAAGAAGAAGTCTGGTCACCCAAGTTTGCTAGCCCACATCCTGTCACATTTCTCCATTAAGAGGCATCTTGCTTTTTCAGGCTTCAGGGTTTTTTCTTCCTCAGAAGTTCACTATTAGCATACAAATCACTCTTAAGAGGGTTGTGTTTACCCACTAACACTTAATTTTCTTAATAGTATCTTATTTCCCACCAGTGGTGAGTTTGGCAGCCTGCTGAGAGTCAGGAGAGGTTTGGATGAAGGAGATATTAGTGCTCACAAATGCCCAGTACTTCCCAAAACTGACTTCCTGGGCATCTTGTACTCAGGCAGAGCCCTGCATCCAAGTCTGGGCAGTGGAAGTGGGCGATGAGCAGAAGGATAAAAATAAGGGACCCTCTGCACCCCTCCCCTGGAAAGACAAGCAGGAAGTAGAGCCTTTGTCAGCCTCAGGCCAAGAGACCCCGTGAAGCAGAGCCCTTCCCAGGGATGGAGTCCTGATGCTGCAGATGCCTGTGAACAGGAAATAGCCTTTCATGAAAAACACTAAGTCAGGTTTAATTTGTTTCTAATGCATAACCCAGCAATCCCGAATGATAATAGGGATATGCGGGAGGATGTTGCTGAGAAAGGTACCCAAAGGGCTCAGTTGGTTTTGCCTATGACATTGACTATATCATCTCAGAACAGCCCTATGGCTCGTATTCTCATGCCCTGACCAGAGACTGAAAGTCCTCAGCATTAGCACCCCTCTGACCACTGCATCTTTGCTCCTTGCTTGCTTTCTCAGATATGCTGACTCCTAAACTCCATCACTTCATTCACCGTTTCAGCATCCCACACAACAATCACATTTTCCTCCCTTCTTTACCAGGCCAACACCGACATCACACCTGTGCACACGTCCTCACCTTCAGTGGATGAGCCTGGAGAAGAATGCTCACCTGAACATACAGATATCATTAAAGTCTTGAGTGCTGATGCCAGTGGCCTCGTCCCCCAGGGCTACTTCCCAACCCACCCTCCCCACTTTCCCAGGAAACTGCCCTCACCTCCCCTTCTCAGATAAACTTGTTCCTGTTTCACTGGGAAAACTGACACACAGAAGAGAAGAAATTTCTCGAGCAGCTGGCATCAGGCCTCAGCAAGTCCCCGCGTTTCAGCCCCTGCTCTCTGATTTCCCTCTGTGATTCTGTGAGCACTGTCCAGACCCTGCCTAGGGCGACACCTCCACTTACACAGAGTCCTTTGCTCCTGCCACCTCAAGGGCAGTGTGTAGCCTGCTCTGCTCCGATTCATCTCATCCGATTTCTCTGCCTCAGAAGTCTGTAAGCTCCCCCACCCCTTCTTAGCGCGGTTAGCAATTTTAAGTGCACTGGGCC
Organism: Macrotus californicus; assembly: GCA_007922815.1. Taxonomy (NCBI): domain Eukaryota; kingdom Metazoa; phylum Chordata; class Mammalia; order Chiroptera; family Phyllostomidae; genus Macrotus; species Macrotus californicus. The sequence goes on along the minus strand of VMDR010012576.1, from coordinate 19,522 downwards.
CAGAGGTTTGGGCCATTTCATCCAGTGCTGGTGGACATTGCGTGGTTTTTATTTTTTTGATTATTATAAAAAATGCTGCAACGAAGCCACTTTTTTTTATGAACAGTCACATTTCTATTAGATCCATCGACGTAGACTTGTACGGGGAAAACATACAGCTATACCAAACACTGACAAATATTTTTTGATTGTCTCTCACAAAAACTTCAGTATGATATCCTTTACCTGTTTTCAACTTCTATGTGACCAAAATATATTAATTTCTAGAATTTCTGGCAATACAAGAAGCCAAAGACTTTGTTTTACTTGTATTTTGAGTTTCCCTTTGTACTGTGAAGTTGGTCATCGTTCACGTTTATTGGACATTCATATTTCTTTTACTAATTGTGTCTCTTCTTCTAACAGCCTTTGACTGTTTTTTTTTCTCATTTTGCCCCCTTTCCTTTTGTTTTGTGGGGGCTCTTTAAATATTCTGATTATTACTGCTTTTTGTACGGATTTGCTGCAGATGATCTCTTCCAGTCTGTATTGCTTGGCTCTCATCTTGCTTTTTGTTATTGTTAATAAAATTGTAGCATCTTGGTTTGGTTTCTAATTGGTGGGGACACACACACACACTCACACTGTTGTAAATACAAACTTTACCCGGAGTGAACTAGCAATAGTGTTACAGGACCCCGCCTATGCTCTTCTGGAACAGCTGTGGACTTTGACTGCCCCCTGCTGAGAAGTGTGACTTCCAATGCAAGAGTCTGGTAAAAGAGAAAAGGGTTGTTTATTTGTAAAGGTGATACAAATTCAGAATAACGGCAGATTTTTGCCATTAAATCCCACTCCCTTTAAAACACCATAAAACATGCAATCTTAACCCCTTTTGCCAACCCAGGCCAGGTTCAGAATAGCCTAGTCAAAGGTACCATCTCTCAGAAAAGCAGAACTGTAGCTCAGCATTCCCGGTCGTAGTTCAGCATTCCAAGCATCTCCCACTAATCCGTACTTGGTTAGGCAGGTCCCTACAGTTCTCGGCTCTGTCAGATGTGGTGCCATGTTCTCCAGACAGATTTCCCAGCAGGTCTCCTCTTCTTACTTCAGCTCATAATCCCAAACCATGTGGCATCTTCTGACTCCAAACCATGTGGCACCTCCTAATTCCAAACTACGTGGCACCTCCTTACATACCAGGTCTCATGGCAGACCAGTGGAGGCCCTTCTATATATACCTTTTGAAGCTGCATGGCCACTCCCTTATGGCTGCCCCTCTTATTTTTAAATGCTGACCCAGAGTTTCCTATGTGACCTCATATGTGGCACTATACATTCTAAAAGTCATGTAGACCTTTAACTAAGGTGGCGTGGCGGCGGTACATTTCCCTTCAGGAAGGACACAGCTATTCACTTGCCATTGTTATGAAAACTATCCTAAGCCATATTACCCACTTTCCCTTCCCCCAACCAAGGGCTGTGGGGACTGCAGTCCATTTCAATTGGGGTCAGAAGTAAGTGCAACAATATCCTTCACAGCCCTAGGCATTCTCTGCATTCCTTCTGGGGCATGTAGCTAGCAGTGAGAGTGGTAAACACACATGCATGGTTTTCTTTTGTATTCCCTTTTTCCAGGGATTAATATCAGGCCTCCATGAGTGTTCTAAAATGATCTTGACTTTTCTATTTTCTGGAAGTGTCAGAGAGGTCAAGGCAGCACCTGGAATTTAAGTCTTGCAACCCCCCAGCAGCCAGTGTACAGACTCATGAGAACAGGAAATAGTGCTGGTCTTCATCTGAGAATGGTCTTTGAGGCTGAAACAGCTAACAGCTCCAGCAGCTGGAGGGGATAGACAGAAGGAAGAGGCGGGTGTGTCTTGGGCTGAGGGTGGCGATAGGACATCAGCATGAGACCCGGGGGACAGAGTGAGACCCCTGGACGGTCCACTCTGGAAGAGACTGTGCCTTGTAGAGAAGGCAGAGCGCTGAGCTAGTCTCCTTTCCAGTTCCGCACAGAGTTTGATTCAGCTAGAAGTATATTTTGGAAAGGAACACACCGTTCCATAAAGGTGCGCTAATTCTACCATTAACTTTAAATGTTATTCTGATGTGTTCCCTCAGCCACTGCAGACAACGTATCAAGTTCCTTTTTTCGCCCTCAGATTTAACCTGCAGTGATCATCACTTCTTAACTGCTCTGGACAGAACAAAACCTGAAATGTAATTTACTTAAAGAATATAATCACTTATTGATTACTCTTTCTCTCGAGGAGATAGAATCAGTGTGTAAGCTTTTACCCAAGAAAGTCCAGGGCAGCTCTAATAGTTAGTATTTAGTTCAGGTCCATTCAAACTCTCCGTATAAAACCAGTATCTCAGGCATTGTGTTGTAGATAATCATTATTTTTAAAGAAGGATTCATCATATGGCTTCTGTGAAAAATTCACAGTAGGCAGACAATATTTAATAAGGGAATCAATAATGTTCCTCTCAGGGGAAAAATTAGGTATAGAATATAGCCAGAGAAGATGATAAAACAGGATCAAATCCTAAGTTTCAGACCTGATGAGCCATTAGGGATAATGCAATTCTCTGTGGTGCCAGGGTGCAGCGTGTTAGGAAGCAGACATCATGTAACATTGTGTAAACGCAAATTCAACCTCATCTGTCAAATGATTAAAACCAGGAAAAAGAAGTCCCCTGGCATCCACTGCAACACTGGCTGCTTTCGAGAAACAACACTGTGGAAAGGCACTTCCTCAGCTCAGGAAAGTTGAGCTCATAGGTGTGCTGCTAGTTTGTAGAAAGGTTAACTTGCTGAGAGGAGAGGCCTACTTACTGCCCATGAGGTCTTCTTAGTATTTGTGGCAAAATCCAGTTAAAAACCTTAAAATTGGGAGGAACCTTGGATGCTTCTTTTTGTTCCTCCTCTGACTGTGCAAGGACACCACCTGGGGAACTGCTGGTAGGACAGCATCCTGTTCCTTTGGAAATGTGTCAAAGCCGGTGCTGTCAAAATGCTTTGTGTTTTTATAGGTCCAACTCTAATTCTTTCTAGCTCCCACCAGTTAATACTGGTACTAGTATCTTCTCATTGCTTCTAGCATTGTATCTTCTAGCATGTGTTCTTTTCTGAAAATATAACACAGTTGCAAATATTTGACTTTTCTTCTCTAGGCTAAACATCTCCAGATCTCTCCACATAATCTCTCAAATAACCTGGACATAAATGTTAAATACAGTGAAATGGTGGCCTAAGGGGCTTATAGAGCATAATATTAAATTCAAAGCTACTTTAGAAAATAAGACATATAGGGAACCTTTTATGAACGTTAGGTATAAATACCTTCCATGTACATCAAACATATTTCACTTTACCTCTGGGGTTACCAAGGTTCCTCAAGAACTTCTATTCTACCTACCCTAGCAAATTCCAGCCTCACAAATTCTGTTCCTTTGGGAGAATTGGAACTGAATACACTTAACAGCAAGAATGCAAAAAATCTGGATCATTTGCCCCCCTTGTGGCCAATGCCAAGTTTTTTGTGCCATTGAACATAGCAGTTATTTCTCCTCGTGCAAGTCAGGGTTTTCCAGCCCTGGCTGAGAGTGTGAATGGCCTGGAGCATGTGGAAGATGCACACTCTCACCTGATTCTCAACCAGAGCCTGTGGGCTCAAACCTAGCCACCTAGCAGTTTTAAAGCCTGCCTAGAGTGTTCTCAAGTGCGGTCCAGGTTCAGAATCAGTATCCTGTGCAGAGTGAATACAGAGTGCTGTCTCTTGAAAATGTTCACTACTCTTAACAAATTCAGCACCATAAACGCCTAGCGAAAAAGAAAAGAAAAAAAAAGAAAGAAAAAAAGGAAAGATAAGGTTAGCTTAACTGAAGTTCTTTCTACCCACAACAGAATTTCTGATTGGTCTCTGCCTTTTTGTTTTTGAGGTTACAGGTGTTTGCTATGTTTTATGAATGACTTAGCTGCTCTGCTATGGGGGCATTTGGCTGCTTCTCAGTAATACAGCTTTTCATAAGAATTTGAATTGCCAAACTTTGTCTAGATCCTGTAGAAGGACTCCCTTTTTAGCCTATTCAAGTGGAAATAGAAACACATCAGTAAGTGGTTGGCTTGATTGAAGAGGGTTTTACAGGAAATAAGTACTTCATGCTGATGAATATTTAATGATGGGCCTATCTTAACTGAGTATTAGCCATGGTTACATCAAAAACAACCTAAACTTTACATGTGCTGCTTTGTGCAGGGTAGAAAATCTTAAGAAAATAGTTGTTCAGATGTGTCTAAGTTGTTGGTTTATATGTCAACTCTGTAGTCCACTAGTATTTAAAGTACCATAAAGTTTCCTGAACTAAAATCCCCTTGGTCAGGACCCCTGGGTTACTGGAGTGTGTGCAGTACCCAAATATGTGTATACATTTGTCTACAGAACACACTCACAGACACAATCTGCATGACTAGGGCAAAGCTACGCATGACTATAGAAACCCCAGCATCGCACTGTTTCCTTAGCAGGTATAATATCTAACATGGCACATGCATTACTTACGTCTCTGACTGGTTTTCTGCTTCCCCAATAGCATGGGAGCTCTGGGAAGGAGAGAGTTTTCTCTGCTCGCTTATCACTACATCTTCAAGGTCTATGTCAGCTACTTGAATGAATAGTTGAGTGAGTTAGCGAGTCAGAAAAGCAGTTTCTGGAGACTTTCTTAGATGCCATACACATTCAGCGCAGTCTCAGGTACATAGAGTAAATATGGTGTGGATGAGTCATTACAGGACATTGAGCCAGGGAGCCTGGTGTTGAGTTCAGGCTCTGCCTCACGGAGGGAGAATTCATGCTATCAGGGACCCCATCTGGATGGATAATAGGACTGCACAACAGAAATACTTTTCCCATTTCCCAAACCTGCTTTATAGTGCTAATTAACTGATTTAACAGTTACTCTGCAATTTTTTGAGGCAGGTGTCCTAGTAATTTGTTTATTGCCATTGGTGTGGTAATCCTATGCCCTGAGAATAACAGTGCACCAGAACAAACTGAAATCCTTTGGGCCAGTAAACAGGAAAATGTCTGAAAGAGTTTAATTGGCTATACTCCATGCCCAACCTCATCTTAGTCTTTACCTGACCCATCTCTCCCTCAGAACCCCCATCCTTCGTTGGATGCAGGTATAACTCTATGCACATAAATAGCACCGTGTGTAAACATACAACAGAGTGCTTGCAATATTATAGTGGAGGTATCTGTCAAAGTACTTCTAACTTCACTGTACTGTCTGCATTCTGAGAGCAGGGAAATAGGTCTGCTGTGTCTCCATATCATGTGATGCCTGCGTGTAAGAACTCAACTGCCCAGTAGATCTGGGTTAACTCAAACCAGCCATTCTCTAGTTACAACACTCTTCTTCTAGTATCACCAACAAAGCATGTATTCCATGCCCAATTGCTCTAAGTACTCACAGAGCAAGATAAAATAAAACTGTGAAGTAAAAAATGTACGCCACCTTAAAGATGTGTGTGAAGACAGCATCAAAACATTCAGATGTAAAGCAATGAGCTATTCTACATAACAAGGTGGTATTCCAGCTTCCCTTTTAGTCTTACTCTCTCTGATGTGCTGCTATTGGTGGCTATCACAGCAATAAAGTTAGGAAAACAATCCTTCTCTCTCATTCACAAAACAGCAGTTTGAAGGGCAGGAAGAGGTAAATAAGATGGCAAGTACTTACTGTACATTAACTGTATAAATATACCTTATTAGGTTGAGAAAAGATCTTCCAACACAAAACTTCTTGATAACCTTACTTTTACCGAGAGCTATAATTACTTCATAGCTTTTTAGAAAATTGTCGATTTTTGATTTCAGCTCAAAATTGAGTGAGACTCAGCCACAAACTATGAGAAGACATTTTTTTTTAATTGCCCATTTAGTTATCCATGCAACCAACTTCAATGTCATTTTTGTGAAGTTAGCTGTTTAGGGTGGGTGGCAAAACCATGTGAGACATGAATTCAGGCTTCGTCACTCATTAGCTGTATGATCTGAGGTTAGTTACTTAACTCCTCTGAGCTGCTATGTGTCTTATAAAACATGTATTAGGCTAGGTGATAAGTAGCACAGCTGTGAGTGGTCTGATTCATCGAATTGTCCAGATGAAGGTTCTACTTGGAAACGTGCAACGTGCAGGTAGGACCAGAGGGAACAGTAGCGGGTTAAACTAACTGTCTGAGTCACCAGTTTCATCCTGCAGTTACAACCGAGCACCTGTTTATGCATGGATTATATAAAATGTGTTATTTTTAAACTTCCTTTTTTCTAATTTTGTAACTACTTTGTATCTTCTTGCAGGTACATGTGGCACCCAATAGGAACAGCTTGTTTATTTCCATGTTTTAAATTTAAAAACAAAATTACTAGGCTTACACTCAATAATTCTAATAAACAATGTTCACTGTAAGTTTAGCATAAATCTAGGGTTTTCACTTATTTTATTATATATTACCCTAAATTAAATTTCCAAGTGAATCCAGTCACATTTACTGTCTTAGAATCAGTAGAACCTATCTGCACTGCTTTGTTTTAGGCAATAAAAGTAAAGATTTTTTTTTGTTTGTTATTTTGCTGTTGTCCTTTTGCCTCCTTAGTGCGTGAAAATGGCTACCTGAAAGTATTTTTAGCTAAGCTTTCCTTAATGATTTTCATGGGGCCTAACTACTGACTGGGTATGACTTAACCAAATGTGTATTATACTCCCTAGCGACACCTTGGTCTTCCCTCTGGCTAGTGTCAGCTCTAATCAAATTGGACTTATGGCAAGGTTTTTGTCTACAATGGCTTCTTAGAAAATTTTGAGCTTGGGTATTTTTTTGCCTTGGAGACATGCACAGAAGAATCATCCTTCCTTTCTCTTGCCTTAAAGCAAGCTAAAATATGTGTTTGTTTGCATATAATTCTGTCCTTGACATGCCAAAGGAGTTGTTTCAAACTACCGATCTTGGTTAAAGAAACTATATGCCGTGGTGGAAAACAGTAACAACGACAGCAGTAATAGTAATGGTTACAACAGTAACTGCCTGTTTACCATACTTATCACAAGCTAACTTCATATTTCTACTATTAATAGAGTTTTTCATCAAAAACTGATATTTATACGTATCTAAGAGACCCTTCATACCTTTTGTGCATTGAGGTAGGAGGGAGTTGGCCATTTTCTAAGAGATGTATGTGCACAGACATCAGGAACCATCACATACATCAACACATAATAGATAGACACATTTTCAGATATTTAAAGTCATCTGTATATAAGATTTCATTTGTGTTTGTATGCAATTCTCTGTTCTTAAACAGGACAGTGTCAGCAATATTATTCAGTAAGGAGCTTGATGGCAAATATTTTAGGCTTTAAGGGCCAGGGGCAAAAGCTTGGGTGCTACGTTGGAAGATATAGAAGTATTTGAAATTGTAAAAATATATCTTTAGCTTGCATGCCTTAAAAAAGTAGGCAGCAGGTTGGATCTGGCCCTTGAAATGTTACCTCTCTAGATTATTATAATGTACATTATTTATATTGGTACAATGTTCTTATCAGTATCAGTTTTAAAATATCAATAACAATTTAAAATAATACACTATATTTAATTGCAATGATTTTAGGAACTATTTAGGAAACATTAATCTCCCCTTATTGGTAGAAAATATGTTTTAAGTATCTTCTGTAAACATTTAATCCATTCTTATAAAATATTTATAAAATAGGTGCAACTATGGGCAGTGTGTATTATTAGTGTGTATTGTTTTTAGCATTAATTATAGTCCTGTTTTGTTATTATGTACAGAAAATATTTGAAATAGAGACACTTTTAACAGAAAGGGTTTGCTGCACTCAACAAAGCATCAAAATCAATGAACAGCCCTCAACCCTGCTGCATTTCTTGGTGCCACCTCAGCAAAGCCAGTCACTGACCAGCTGGATCTACTTGAACGTTAAAATTTCTGCCTCTCCACATGCCAGCACCTTTTAGGCGAGCTAACTTGCACATAGTGGGACAAATACATCTTCTCGAGGGAGAAGCTATAAAATATTATTTTTGTTTTATACACGCACATGTGTGTGTGAAATCATACCAAGGCATCAGAGGCAAATAACCCAAATTAAATAAAAAGGTAGGTCATAGACTGTACCTGACGGGAGGCTCTACCATAATCTCCCTAGAAATTGTTTGATTTTCCTTTTATGCAAATAATGTCCAATCTTTCAGCTATGTGTCAGCATGGGAGGTTCTCATTGTTATGGAGATGATTCTTTACCTGTCTTTCCATCAGCGTAGCTGAAGCTAATTCAGGGCCCTGATGTAAGATTATTATCAAGCTGAGCACTTATCTGACAAAATTTATGGTGATGAGTCTGGTACACACTGGATATACCAATGCTCCCTGATCAGGAGTTTTTATGGCATTCCTATTAGTTGGTGACAGCTGTCAAAAACGTGGTTGTTATCATTTTATTTACTTCTGACATTTGAAGGTCACTTAGAGTTTTAATTAAATTTTTCCTTTGTCAACTCAGAAATACCACTCAGTTTGGCTCCCTGTCACTCCCGAAGCTGCCATGGCATTCCAGGAGCTAGTTGTTTCAAGATTGCATCTCCAAGCTCATTATTGCAATGAAAATGATTATTGAAAGATATGCTGAGAGATAGATTAGTCTGTCCCACCAGGTAGACCTGGCTTCTGAATGGTAGGCACACACTCTGCTTACTTCCTGATGAACTCTGAGCACTTGCACGTGTGCAGGGGTCACCCAGCTCCCTACCACTGCCATGTCCTCCCCGGCTCCTGGGAAATTCCAGCTGACATGATGCCCTCTGTGTCAGGAGGGACAGCATCTCCCCCATTTCTGATAACTTTCTCCCTCACGCACTGGCCAAGAACAGTATGAAACATGGAGAAGTACACGTTTGGGAAGCAAATTAAAATGTTTAGATTAGGCTTTTTTAGGGCCAAGGCATTTTGACTTTGTGGTTCACAGTGACCAGCATTTTACATAGTACTTGATTCACAGTCGAGATGTTGGACTGTAGGTGTTGGGCAGTACGTAGTTTTGCCTTGGGCACTGCTGTTGTTTATGGCAACTTTGACCCTATATGAGTGGTTCTTGGTAGCCTTAGGTCAAAATGGAGATGGAGGATTAGACTGTTGAGTTTGCATAACACAGACTCATCTTTTCCTAAGCAGAGTAACTGAGCCAACAATTTGACCACAGGAGAAAAGCATTCTTAACAACAATAGGGCTTTTAGATTTCAAAAACAAAACAGTATTTGCTTGTTTTAAATTGCAAGATAACTGCAATTCCCCTATTAGTGAGTTAGCTTTCAATGGTTAAGGCAAGGTCTAGCTAGTGAGTGACATGGGCTGCGACAAATTCAATTCTGAATTCAGAACTAAGGAAGGATGAGTGGAAGGTTTAGGGTTAGATTCAGGTGTTTAACAGTCACTTCCCATCATATGGCCCCCAGTTGAGGCTGGATTAGTTAATTATAGAGGAAAGAAAACTCTGCCCCAGGAAGGAGGTTTCCTAGGACTGAAAAATTTCTGGTAAAAGGCAGTGAAGGCCAGAATAGCACAAAACTGAAAATGCTTGCTTATAAGGAGTGAAGACACTACGATATTAGACAGAGCCCACTCTCAGTGCCTGTGTGGGCTTTCCCCGCCAGACACGGTTAACAGAGCACCATAATCAACCTCTTCAGAGCTATTTCTAATTTATTTTACCATTGCAGTTCATGGACTTCAGACTAACTCTGTCCTGGGTAGATAAAATCAAAATTATTTGCTCTATATACATCCTCTCTGTGATATACACAAAAGAAAATGAGAAGGGAAACAAAACTTGTCATTATTAAAAAAAAATACTAAACATAAAAGAAGGCAGTAAGGTGGTAAATAAGAACAAAAAAGTTATACAAAGTACATAAATAACAAAATTTCATAAGTAAGTCTTTTTCTATCAGTAATTACTTTAAATGTAAGTATATTAAGTTCCCCATTCAAAAGATATAAATTGGTTAAATAGATTAAAAAATCCAGGATTTCATTATGCTGTCTACAAGAGACTCACTTTAGGTCTAAAAACATACATAGTTTAAAAGTGAAAAATAAAAAAGATACTTTATGAGAATAGTAACAAAAGAGAGAGCATGGGTGGCTGTACTAATATCATGCAAAATAGACTTTAAGTCAAAACCATTACAAAAGACAAAGAGGGGTATAATGATAAAGAGTAAATTCAACAAACAATATAATAATTGTAAACACACACGTACCAAACATCAGAGTTTCCAAATATATGAAAAACACAATGAAATAATTGTAAGGAGAAACAAATAGCTCTATGATAATTATAGGAAATTTTAATGCCCCACCTTCAATAAAGATAAAACAACCAGACAGAGATCAATAAAGAAACAGAGAACTTGAACAACACTACAGACTACTCGGACTTAACAAAACTGTACCTAACCCCTCCCCTCAACAACAGCAGGATGCACATGTTTTCTCAAGTGCACATTCATGGAACATTCTCCAGGATTGATGACAATAGGTTGCAAAACAAGTGTTAACAGAAACTTGTAAGGTTTCAAATCATGTAATATAAATTTTTAATCACAATGGAATAAAACTAGAAATCATCAGAAGACGGAAAACTAGAAAATAATAAAAGCACGTAAAAATTAAACAACACGCTCATAAGGAAACAATGAGTCAAAGAAGAAATCCCAAGAAAAAAATAGAAAATATTTTGAGACATCTCAGTCTGCCTTTGTCGCCATCCTGAAATTCTTCATCATGTTTAAAGTGGAGGCCTCATGTTTTCATTCTGCACTGGACTCTGATACTTACGTAGGTGGCCCTGCTCAGAGACCTGCAGCATACGGATAGCAATGGCATGCCGTGCTCAAGTGTGGGGTCGGCTCTCTTTGGGCTGGCGTAGTGGAATAAAGGGTCACTTCCTGTCCTCACCTGCAAGGCCAGCCTGTGACTATTCCCACTGTGGATGCAGGGTTCAGGGGTGGGAAGTATGAGGTGGAGCGATAGAGAGAGAGAGAGAGGCTTTTCCTTCTTCACGGGGCTTATGGATCAGACGTTGTCTGTCGTCCTGGAGACAGCAAAACTTTTAAACCCATTTGTTCTATGGAATGTGGGTGCCATGGATTCAGGGGAACCTGTGGGAGGAGCAGTTTCTTCATAAGGTGATGCAGACTGGGACACAGCGGGTGCTTCCTCAGGCTCGAATGCCCTTGCAGTCACCTATCACCCTTACGTCTGTTTGACATGAAGCATGTTTCAGGCAAAATGTGAAACTAATTTTCTGAATAAAAACACAACATCGTTGCCATTTATCTACTTTAAGTTCTTGTTGAAAACTTTAAAAATATGATTTTGTCCTATGTATCCTATTTATCAACTATTCATCTCATCTTTGTGTCATGGAGTCTGAAAATAAATGAATTGGAGCTATTAATGTGAAAAAAATTGTAGGCCAATAACTTCTTTAGACGGAAAATAAACCCACCTTACCAACAGAGCTGATTGTGCAGGAAGGTGCTCCCGGGAGATTCAATGGAATGGTTTGCAAACTGGCCAAACCTTTGTCTTTTAGCATCATCAGCTCCTGCACTCTGGTGGGTGCTTGTGAAATCACCTTCCCTAAATTACTTTACAGGTGAGTTCTCAAGTCAATGAGCCTCAGTCTAGGGAAGTCTCGGGACTGGTCTGCCGCGTGCTCCCCAGCCAGCCTGCTGCTCCAGGAACGTGTAGCCCCTCTCACCGGAATCGGCCCAGTTGTTTTTCCTTCTAAATGCCAGACTCTGCCTCAGTGCTTAAAGCAATCTCGCCAGTGTTGCTCGTATTTAAATATGTGTTTATCTGACAGAGATTCAAATAGATACAGTCCCCCCTCTGAATATGCAAGACCCTCAGGAGGAGCTAGATTTGGAAGAATGCAACCACAATCGGTTTCTTTTGGTATGTGACACACATCCATGTGTCACATGCCACACATCCATGGACACGCACTTGCATCCACACATATACACATGAAACTAAGTGCACAAGCGAAGTAGCAACTTCTCTTTTTGTAGCAGTATAGTTTTGTGCAGGTAATTTCTCTAACTGTTCATTATTATAGTAATTACTCACCTGGGGAGCCAGGGGGTGATAGACAACCCATGGTTACGCTGTGCTGTGTAAATAGGGAAAGTGTGAAGGGATTAATTACACTGCAAGGCTGGCGATGACATCTTCGTGGGGCTGAACTGAGTTTGTGGAGTTGATACTTTGGATTTTTCTTGTAATCTTAAAGCTTTCTAAAGGCAAGTTATAAAGGAAGACAGAAATGTTCCCCAACCCTTATCAGAAGCAGACAAGACTGTTCATTTAACAGCAGAGGCACTAAATTTTGAATGTGTTCCTTGTGTATATTGCACCCACATTTATTATTATTTTTTTAGATATTCAAGTACAGAGTTCATGGTCCATGGCTTTTTCCTTCTTGCTGTAAAATCAGGAATATGTTTTTCATTTTGGTGAACACATGGGACAGGATTGAGCGTCAGGGAGCAATGGGTGAGCTGAGACCTTTGTCCTAAAACCACCACTCCGTCTCTCACTTACATACCTGGTTTAGTTACTAGGTCTCATGGAGAGGACTGGGAGGTGACCAGATCAACAGGAAAACTGCTCGGAGATCAGAGTAAATAACTACCTCCCCCCAGATATGCCCCAGCAGCCATTCTCCACAGGACCATTTGCTAGTATTGTGGATGGTAGCTAGTAATTTTGCCCCTTGGCTCGCCATTTTCAGAACTTCTGAAGCCCTAATTATAACACAGGGGGAGACTGTCTAATTTGAGCTATGCTGGACCATGCAATGCTCAGCTCTGAACTGCGTTGTCACACGTGGTCACTCCTTGAGACCCATCTTCTGCTTTGGTGCCTCTTGACATCAAGTGTAATTGAGTAGATAAATCATCCCTACTTCTCTATGATGAGTTACTGCACTTTTTATCTTTCCATGGAAGTTGCTGGGAAAAGTCTGAAAAATGTGTGCTCGCCCTGGCTGTAGTTCACAGACATTTCATCTCCAGTTCTTCGTTTGACAGCGTGGAGAGAATTTTGTTGTCGTTCTACTCATGCTGATGCAAAGGGAATTTGAGCATCTCTCTTTTTTCTTTTGCCCTCAGTTTAATTTGTGATCATCTTTCCATCCATTCTGAAGGATAACTAGAAATCAGTCTTCTGAACAGGGATGTTTGCTGCTGACATTTGAGAGAAAAGCTGTCAAGACAGCCAGGATATTTTTTATATTTAAAATATTCTCTGGGTTACTCTGAACTTGCCTTTCATGTTTGATTTTTTTAAAGCTACTATAGTGCTTGAGGTCAAATGAAGACAGTTTTCAAGACGGGGTGGTGTCTAAATTAAAAGCTTTCAATGCAAAGTTTTCCGGTGATCCTTGTCCTTTGCACAGCAGTCGCTATTGATCAGCATCTTATATAAGAAGGGGTTTTTGGTTTGGGTGGTAATTTTCTTTGCAGTTCTGGAAGTTTTAGAGATAAATTTGCTTTATAAACAAGCAAGCCACAGTTCCTGTTATTTAGGGCATGCTCCCATTGCAGATACCTTTTCTATGATATCTATTCATAATATTTGGCATTTGAACACCTTGGTGAATTACAGTAGATGCAAGACAATAATTAGTAGATGCAAAGCAATAATTAGATATAAATTAGGGTAGGCTGAGGTTCAATGTTAGAGAAATACGGGGGGGTCAAATATCCATGAACTGAGGTCAAGATTTTTCCCCCTCATGGCAACAGGTGGAAGCTGAGGCTGAAATACTCCTGGAACAACAGCAATGGAGTCTGTGAGCCTGGATATGCAACTTTCTGGTGAAACCTTCTGTCTTACGAGGGCCTGTGCTGGGCACAACCAATCCCCTGACTTTGTGGGTTGACAGCTAGCTCTCAGCTTGTGATGGGCAATTCAGGGATTCTGGTCACTGTGTGTGCCCTCTCTTTCAGGGTCCAGTAGCATTCCATGGGTTGTTTTGTGAGTGTTATATAGTTCTTTGCTCTTGGCATGGCTTTGCCCCAGAACTCTAGGGATTTGTTTTGTTATCTGCCATTGAGTTCTGCCAAAAACTCCACATGACATTCTTCCCTTTCCACACCATTCTCATGCCCATGGGGTGTGAGGGCCATGTGGGTTGTGTGGAACAGCCTAAACCTGCTGCAGTGACTTTTCCTGCTCTGAGCCCCACTCAAAGGTGACGGCAGCCTTTTGAGTCACCCAGAGTGCGACTCTGAGTAATGCTTCCAGGTGTGAAATATGCTGCTTCCAGACTAAAAGAGACCTCACAGGCACGTGGCCCCTTCTTTGTGATGTAATGATTTACCCTTTATTTACCCAGGGAATTCCCATAAGTACCTCAAGACTGGACCTCCAAGTATCTTACTGATGTGACAATCCCCTGTGTCTTAGTGGGGTTTAGTGGCCACCTCTGAAGCACACAAGTCTATCAAGGGCTCTACGGTGCTAGCTCCTTCTTGATCATCCAGTTCAATTTGTATAAAATCACCCATATCATGGGTTGATGTTACAATGTGGATGGATATTCAGATGGCCCAGGTCCCCTGAATGATATTATAAAAAAGATCAAGGGTATTGTATCACCTTGAGACAAGTTGTTTGCATATGCTATTTTACCTTTCACACACCTGTTTCATGTTCATTGTTTCTTATCCTCTTATCTGATAGGTATTAAAAACAATATGCTTGACAAGTCAATGGCCACATACCATGTCACAGAAGCCATAAAAATAAGCTCCACCAAGAACGACCGATGGTATGGGACAGCAATCTGGATGATCAATTGTCTGAGATTGCAGCCATCTGCCCTCTCTGTTTGTCAAGGATCTATGAGATTTCTGTAGGAGTCAGACCCTCTTCCACCACTGGGGTCTGGGTCTCAAAACTGGCTCTAGCCAGGAAACTGGGTAAGGAAGGGGGACTTAATTGGAGTGGCTGCTTTTAGTCTGCGGCTCATCATCCATCTCGCTTTCTTCTGCTGGTACAGATGGAGTGGCTGTTCATTGGCTGTCCATCTGTGTTGCCCCAGGAATGCCACATCCAGTTAACCAGCTCTGTAACTCTGCCAACCAGGTACCCCTACCTTGCCACATCAGGATACGCACATCCAACTGCTTCTAGCTGGTAAGTGCCACACTTGGCCATTCCGTGCTTTGTTGGCAGTATTTTCTTCTGTCAATAATAATGTGTCTTAGTTTCATTGAACATAGGATATAACCCTTTCTTTTTCAGGTACTTTCAGGAAACAGATGTCAATTTTGTCATTATAACACCCTAGGATATCCCTCCCCCCTTGTTACTGTATTACATCCTTAGGGTTGCCTTTAAGAAGAGGCATTCTCTTTGTTGTGTATAGTTAAAATTCTTCAAATAATATATTTTGTATATAACTATATAAAATTCCTTCTTATAGGTAAAATAAGTATATTATAGGTAACATTATGATGTAGTTCTTGATTTATTATATTTTTCTGATGTCCAATGCAGTAAGTTATATTAATACCATTAATGATAATAGTAGTTAATGTTTATTGGTGAAATTACTGTTTTCAGTGCTTTACACATGTGTTAGCCAGTTTAGTGTTTGTAAGGCCCTGACACAAAAATGCAATTGTGCCCCTGCAGCACCATGTTTTTGAGGAAACAAACGAGATGTGACTTGCCTAAAGACTCTTCAGATTCCTTGTGTGTTTGGAGATGTCTTTAGCATGAAGATCGGTGTCCTGTGTGCTCATATATGTTGTATATATTTTAGAGAAAATCTCTAAGTTGAAATTTTCATCTGTTGAGGTTATTACAAATGGCAAGACCCAAGTGCCAGTCAAATAATTGGCCTTATATTAAGTGTCTTTCAGTGTTATTCTTTCCAGACGTACAGTCTTTTCACAGCTCATTACATCCTATTTTTTTTTTTCCTTTTAAATTAATATCTTTCTGAGCCCAGTGCTGAACTCACTCAAGGCAGAAGTTAAGAAAAAGCATAATGGGGTTTTCATTTGGAGACATGTTTCTGGCAAGTCATTTAAATGAAGGAGCTGATCATTTAAAATATAGAATAGATCATTTAAAATATAGAATAGATCATCTTGAATAGAAAATAATAAGTTACGTTCAAATATTTTCCTTGATCTTAATAGTCCGTCAAACTTAGGCAAAAAGGTGAAGCGCTGTGTGCTGAGAAGGGACTTGCCCTGCTGGCATATGCAGATGGCCACGGACTAGAGTGCTTCTGAAAACACCAGCTTCTGTTAATACTGCCTCTTGCTTTACTTTGTAATGTCTCTTATTTTCTTTTGATTATAAAAATAGTTCATGTTAATTGTTGAACACTT
The DNA here is from genome assembly GCA_007922815.1 of Macrotus californicus. NCBI lineage: Eukaryota > Metazoa > Chordata > Mammalia > Chiroptera > Phyllostomidae > Macrotus > Macrotus californicus. The sequence continues at coordinate 3,035 of VMDR010012576.1, read as the reverse complement.
GGAAAAACAGAGAAAATTAAAATTACTCTTAATTCTGTTTCTTTGACATTCAAGAATTTCAGCTGCTTCCCTGTTCCTCTTAGTCTTTTCCCTCTGAAGTCATGACTTAAATTGCCAGTCTTGCTGTTGTAGGTGGAGAAGGTCACAGAGCGGTGCACCCGGATCCTCCAGTGCACCCAGATCCCCCAGTGCACAAATACAGGGTGCCGCAGTCCTGCTGCTTCCTTTTCTCCTGAGGCTGCGACACACATGCATCCACACGTTTTTTTTTTCTTTTTTTTTTCTTAAAATGTCCCAGATTTGACCATCGGAAACTGTTTCAGTTTTCCCCTTTAACATAACTCCATCAATGTGGGATGCGTTTTATTTTTGTTTTTGCTTTTCAATGTTTCCTTACTTTCTGGATGTTCCCTGCCCCACTCCTAGAATCATTTCTCTAAGGAGCCTTGCTTCCTTTTCATTGGGGAATCATGTTAGAAATAGGATCTGGGTGCTTGGAGAGCTTGGAGCAAGGAAATAGATGTGTGTATACGAACCCATGCATATACATATAAATATTTCTATATGTAAGCATCTCAATCTGTATTAAGCTAAACATGAGTTCTTACTGATGTTCTGCCTCTCATCTGTGACCATATGGATCATTCTGGTCTTCTCTTTTGTTGATCTTGAATCAGTCCCTGTAACAGTGAGAAACCTGGCTCCCTCCATCCACCATCCACTTACTTAATTGTTCAATTCTAGTACACACGTAGGGCAGTATCAGAATTGATAGCCTGATCAACCAGAGAACAGTGCTCTGTGCACTTTTGCCCTCAATGTTACAGGCTCCACTCATTTCCAGTGACAGGGGTTGGGACCTGGCTTCTACCCCTTCCGTGAGAGAGTTTCATACATTTGTAATATAGTTGATTCTCTCAGCATACTTTTCTGATACCCTTTAATTTACTTATTTAATAGTTACTTCAATCCTATGAGGTGCATAATATTTTTTACCAACTTTATTGACATGATAAAACTTATTCCTGTTTTAACTTGCATTTCTTTAATTACTTGTGGTTTAACTTTTCTTCATATTGTTTGTATTTTCTCTTATTAAATTTTTCTTTAGTACTAGGATGATTTTTTTTGTTAAAGTCATTTTTTTTCATTTGTAAGAGTTATTTACGTAGTTTTTAACAAGTTTTTTCTCAGATATATTGTAAATAATTCTCCTATTTTTTGTTATTCTTCCTAATGATGGTATTTGAGAGTCATACACTTCAGTTTTATGTTACCCACCAATTATAAGCATCAGGTTTCTACAACCACACAATTTTCTCCTAATGTATATGAAAGGTCCTTAGAAGTCATTCAAATCCAGAGTGAAAATCCTTCTGAAAATCCTAAGCTATGACCCTCTTTCTAGAAAAATATGTATGCACACATATATGATGAGGTCTGTTGGGAAAAATCCGACCATTGTTAATATAATGAGAATGGTTTGTGTGACATCGATGTAACTTGGCAGCCAAGGAGAGTGGACTGGAATGCTCATGTGTGAACAATGATGACTTCACTGTAATAGCCACTGGGGGTTGTAGATGCCCTTGAGTGAGCATGTGTACTGTGTGACTGTCAAATTCAAAATGACTACTTGGATGATTCAGAAGTCCACAGCTATGGGCAACTGGTGATTGTCAATTTCATCACGACAACACACCCACTCATGCATCACGTCTCATGCAGAGTTTTTTGGCAAAACATCAAATCACCCAGGTGACTCAGCTCCCCTTACAGCCCAGCTTTGGCACCCTGTGACTTCTGGATTTTCCCAAAACTAAAATCACCTTTGAAAGGGAAGACATTTCAGATCGTCAATGAGATTCAGGAAAATTCAAGGAGGCAGCTGATGGCAATTGGGGGAACTGTGTGAAGTCCCAAAGTGCCTACTTTGAACAGGACTGAGGCATCACTGTCCTATGTACAGTGTTTCTTGTATCTTGTATCTTGTTCATAAATGTCTCTATTTTTCACATTACGTGGCTGGAAACCTCCTGGGCAGACCTTGTACATGAGTTTGCATAAAATTTCCGTACTGTATGGACACCAGGTGAAGAACCCAAACCTAGTTCATTCCTTTTACTTCACTGATGAGAAGTACTCTGACACTCAGACACACTGAGTTTCCCCACATTTTACAAGAAATATCTGGGAGCTGGCTCCACTGAACATGGTTTATTTTTTGCAGTGAAATTATACCTCTAATTTCTCCAACTATCAATTTTGTCAGTTCAAATCAACTTCTTACAGTGCCTTTATTTAGTTTGGCTTTTAACAAAGCTAATACTTTAAATTGAAGGGATTAGCTCCAAAGGTGTGATAATAAACAACAACCAGTAGAGAACATCCTTCTCTGTAGAAACCAGAGTGTCTAGGCTGTGGCCTGCCCTCCCTCTGAGTAACGCATTATTCATGACCACCCTCCACTGCTCTGGCTCTGAAACTTCAACTGCACGCTCTCCTTAGTTTCCAGCTCCTTGTGGACTTTTCACATTTCTAATTGGTCTCTGCATAGGAGGGTCATCAGCAAACTGAATCTCAAAGAAAAATAGTATACTGGGAAGTATTCTGTATCAGTCAGTCAACAAACACACATTGAGCACATATGATGTGGGAGGCATTGTCATGTATCTAGATAGAAATACGAAGCATGATGCTTTCTGGAAAGCAGCTTAAAACTGGCAGATGTGATATACACCTGGAACATGAATTCATCCAATATGACATTATGAAATAAAGACCAGTATATAAAATGAACAATAGGTGAAGAAGGGATGAGGACATAGCAGAAAATAGACCTATATATTCACACATTCTTTGAATTCTATGAATTGTGTGCATATTTGTGCATATGTGCCCTTGTGTGTGTGTGACAGGTATAATTGTACATCATCTTGAGAAATGATGAGAAAGGATATTGGAAAGTGAGATGTGCTAAGAATAATAATAGTAATGCATATATTATTATTAATTTCATTTGAAAATACAGAGAG
>VMDR010012575.1:0-26364 GCA_007922815.1 Macrotus californicus | reverse complement strand
TCCTTTTATTTAAAAAAAGTTTATCCAGATCTACAAATTAGAATGTTATAAAATAATTTTATATTGAAAAATAAGGAAACTTAAGCCCTTCGTGCCTAGGGATAATCATTCTCCAAAAGACTTGATCTAAGGCCCAGCTGAAGATAAGATTCATTCTTTTCTTCTTAGAAAACAGGAAATACGATAAAGTACAATTATCAAATAGTTTGATGATAACAATGAAACAGCCTCCCTGAGCACTTTTTGTGGGGAGCAAATATGTGGATTTAGGTAATGACTCTGTAACATTAGCTTTAAATATACTATATGTATACAATACATACATATATATGTTTACTCATTTATTCATTAATTTGTTCATTTATTCATTAATATCAGAATCCCACAGCTAGCAAGTTTTTCTGAGGCATTTTGATCTTGGCTAATGTGCTCTACAAATCAATATTATTTTCATATCATTAACCAGAATTTACCAGAAGCCAGTACCAACTCAGTGACTTCCCTAGTTACAGTTACCCATCAGATCAGTTTTAATGTTCTCAGGGTGCTTTGCCTAATTGGCTTTTAACATAGACCATGTTCTCTTCCTCTGTTGCCGTACAATGTCAACTACCAAGTCAGCATCTTTGAGAGAGACACCTCTTAATCTTAATCATTAATTAAAACATTGAGATGTGAAGGAAAAAAATGTCAGCCTGATATCAGAGGAAAGCAGCTAAAAAACATATAATTCATTTCTCTGCCAAACACATATACCACATCAAGATGTTTTACAGAATAGCTTTAATTGTTTACATTTTCAGCAAATGTGTGTTTCTGATATTTGGTTATGTGTATATATGAGTCAGTGGAAGAAGATGACATGAATTTAAAGAAATTGAACTTCTCTTAGATCATCTCAACTTGAATTTATTGCATCCATTCAATGAACCATTTAATATCTCATCTTGCAATACTCCCAAAGGAAGAGTTCTGATTTTGGTCTAATTTTTTAAATTTAAACCTAAATTATTTGTTTGTGATCAATGATAAGAATTGCTTTAGTATCAAAATGAAAGGGAGAGTTTTCAGAAATCTCTTTCCTCTGTACTATTTATTCTACCTCCTGTAGTGAGGCCCCCTGAGATTCAACCCAGGGACCTGTTTCATAGAAATAGCCAAGCAAATTTGTAAAGTTATTAATTTGTAGAAGTTGTGAAGTCATGCAGCCATATTCCCAGAAAGACTGTTCTCAGCCCCAAGTGAAAGCTCACATGGTCACTTTCTGTGGAAAGCCTCCCCTAAACCCTCAGACCACATCAGACCCCTTAACCCATGATCGCTTAGCACTGTTTGCTTTGTTTCAGAGTACTTTTCACAGCTGAATTAAAATGAATGTCTGCCTCCCCTACTAGAATATGGGCTCCTGACCCCTTCTTGCTCATCACTCCCCTAAGGTGCCTGACATAGTAGACCCCAATAAATATCTGTTGAATGAATCAAAAGAAAAGAATCAAGAATACACCTTGTGAAATTATTTGCCTTAAAAGGACAGAAAGAGGAGCCCAAAGAGACAAAGAAAGACTGGCTGAAAAGGTGGCATCAGGATAGTACAGTGTCATGGAAGCCAAAAGAACAGAGCCTCAAGAAGGGTGGGCAGTGGAGGACCTCTGGTTACTTTCTTACCACTGCTTATCCATAACCCCTATAATCTAATCCAGTTCCTGTCACTGCCCTGAAACTGTTCTCTTGGAAGTATTCACTGATTTCCTTGTTGCCAAGTCTAGTGGCCTTGTCTAACTCGTTGAACTCCTCATCTGTTACACAGCATTTCTTAAAACCCTCCTGTCCATTTACTTTCCTGACTTTGTACTCTTGCCTTCTTTTCTCTGGCTGTTCTTCTGCTTTCTTTTTTGGTTTGTCTTCCTACATCCCAAACACATGCTTCTTGAAATTCTGCAACTTGCCCTGTCTTCTCTGTCCACGTGCAACCCCTAGGATGTCTGACCCCTTCACTGTTCCATTGAAGGTTTCCAAATCTGTATCTCTACCCTGAACTTCAGCTTTTGGTATAAGGGGTCTTTCTGGACACCTCCACCCATGGGTAGCCTTTGAGTACGTCACACTCGCTATGCTCTACATTGAATGTGTTATCTTCTTCAAATATTTCCTTCCTCCCTCCTCTTGTTTTATAGTATTATTGTATAGTAATCCAAGAGTATTACTACAGCATTATTTTAAATTTATTTTCCCCTAAACCCTTTATCTGGTCAGTTGTGAAATCCAAGTATTCTGCCTCTGCATCCCATTCTCACAAGTTCAGGCTTTTGTTACCACTTGCCTAAACTGTGTAATTCTCCTGATTGCTTCAACTTCAATCTTCCCATCTACAATTTATTTTATATGTATTGACAGCAGTTGTATATCTGCAGACCTAGGCTCAAACCTTAAGAGTCTAGGAATTTAATAGCTGTGTTACCTTGGACAAGTAAGTTTACCACCCCACATTTCATTTATAAATATAGGATTTGGATTTTTTTTTTTAGTAAGTTAATATATATTAAATGACATTTGAATGAGCACCCAGTCCCAAATTCTTAGCAAACTTTCCATACACCACTCAATAATTCTCATGAGCCCTGGTAAGTTTATTTTTTTAAAGATTTTATTTATTTATTTTTAGACAGAGGGCAAGAGAGGGAGAAAAAGAGGGAGAGAAATATCAATGTGTGGTTGCCTCTCATGTGTCCCCACTGGGGACCTGGCCTGCAACCCAGGCATGTGCCTTGACTGGGAATCGAACCAGCAACCCTTTGGTTCACAGGCCAGCACTCAGTCCACTGAGCCACATCAGCCAGGGCTCTCTGGTAAATTTAAATAAGTAAATCTTGATATACTAATGGTTTTCTGAATAAAGCATAAAGTCCTTGGCTTGGCATTCAAGGGCCCTTGTGAATTGGCCTTGAGTTGTTTACCATTCTGACCTCTCATTTTTCCTTTTCATACACCCTGTATTTAAGCCATGCTGACTTCAAATTTGCTTCTTTAGGGTCCGTGTGTTTCTAGGTTTCCTGCCTTTAGCCCTTCACTTAGAAATCCTTGTCTTCATCATCTCTGTATACATGATGGAGCAAAAGTAGATTTACAGTTGTAAGTACACGAAACACTTAAGAATTCATTCTTGTATTATTATTTATTAATTATTATATTATTTTCCATGCAAACAACTGTAAACCTACTTTTACCTTACCTTGTGTACAAGTCCTAATGAGGGAACTTGATATCCTCCATAAAACCTTCCCTGGTTCCCTTTGCCTCCTTTCCTCCCATTCCTTTGTCAGGTTTTTTCTAACTTTCAAAGCCCCATGCTTTTGTCATCACTCCTGTCTTGGTGAGTGGCTAAAAGAGGGATTAATACACTGTCTTTTGAAAAGTCTACAAGCAGGAAAGGGCTTATGGGGTCATGAGAGTTCCTGCAGAATGTGTGGAAAGTTTTCTCATGGGTTCAGGAATACACGAGAGTTCAAATATCCACAGCCTGCCATTTTATTTGTTTGTTTGTTTATTTTTAGAGAGTGGGGGAGGGAGGAGAAAGAGAGGGAAAGAAACATCAATGTGCAGAAGATACATCAATTGGTTGCCTCTCATTGATTAGTCACCTCTCGCACACCCCCAACCAGGGACCTGGCCCACAACCCAGGCATGTGCCCTGACTGGGAATTGAACCCATAACCTTTACGTTCGAGGGCTGGCCTTCAGTCCACTGAGCCACACCAGCCAAAACCTGTAGTATGCCATTTAAAACAAGCTTCACATCTTGCTGTATTGCTTAATGATCCACTCAGTAGCCATCTTTATATAATAAAACACCAAAGGACTGATGCCCAACAGGTATAGACTTATACTGTGGAGTTTCCACTTGCCACTAAATAAGTGCTTGTAAAGTGTAGAGATCCTAAAATGAAAGGCATTTTATAGATTTAAAATGGGCAAGATTCAACCAGTCTCCTGTATCTTCCTCTAGTCAGCACTAATCCTCTTGGGTGGGCGGGGGAGGTATTATAGAATCTGAGTTAGTGTGTTTCAGGGGTCTCCAGATGGTCCTAAGGGTCTAGTCTTTTAAGTCTGAAGCAGACAAAGGCACAATGCCAAGTCCAAAACTTGGAAAGGGAGCTGCGTTAGGGTGTGAAGAGACTCTACCTGGCTGTCTTTAATTAGGAAGACAGCAGGAAGAGCCCAGATTTTTCTTTCTTCTAAGTTCAGTAAAGGAAAATAGGACATCAAATTCTGTTCATAGGAATTTCTAAATGAGTAGAAATTCTTTGAACTCTGTAATCAACTAACTGGAAACTAATTTGAAATTTGGCTTCAGCACATATATTTGTGGTTGCAGGAGTGGACGAAGCATCCAGAGTGGTTCTCTGGAGCTCCCTGTACTTCTCCCTTAGAAAGTTTACACACAGCATGTGAAATGAACAGATGCTTGTTGTTGTTGTTGGAGCTATCAGGGTAACAAGAGGCTGAAAGCTTGTATCAGGTATTTATTTCAGTCACTATGATGGCTATTGGCAGAGTTACACATACCAAAACTAAGGAGGAACTCATGAACGGATAAAAAATAAGACACAGAGGAAAGAAGCATTGTGCTTCCTCCCTTGATTTATTTTTCTAAACACATACTGATGATAAAGAAGGAGCAAAACAATCTTTGGCTTCTTTTGGGGGGGGGTGGATAGGGCATTGGGCAACTTTCTGTAATCCTTTTAAGACTGCGTTTACACTTTGGGGAGGTTTTTCTATAATACCACCCTAACACTTTAGTCAGAGAAAGTGTAACTTCAGTTGAAAAGTAATTTGAATCCAAACATCATAGTTGTTAAAACGCTCCACTTACTTATTTATATTATAATCCAGAGCATTGGTGAGAGTGGTGAGAATAAGGTAGATAGATGTGGGGAGGGGAAAAGACCAGAAAATACTGAATTGATTGGCACCTGACACAGTGAGGAAACAGGAAAGGAATTTCTGCCTGGGAAGTTTGTAATTCCACATCAAGATCATTCTTTATAATAGAATAACCACCCACCCCTTAGTCCAGAGCCAGAATTCCACAGATTCTTCAACCAGAGGGGCCCTGGCACACTAACAGTGTTATGATATCTGAATACTTAAGTGAATGTATTTGGCCGGAGAGATTTGCTAGTGAAATTGATCTTGCCTTTCCTGGGTTTTTCCAGTTGAACTAAATAATTAAAAGAAATTAAAACCTGAATTTCCTGAAATGTTAAGTGTCAGATCTGTAAATTGATCAAGCCCTAGAACACAGTATGTCAGAGTTGGAAGAGACCTTAAAATTTATTCTAAATGAACTTCTAGAGGATTTGTAACTTTGTTTCCCCAAATCTCTGCCAAGTGATGGCTTGAATTTTTTTGATTGCTTGAATTTCTGCTCAATTTTTTTGATTGCTTGAATTTCTGATGACTTCCAGAGTCAGGAATGTCATCACTTTAAGGGACACCCTATTCTTTAAACAGCTGTGAGAAAGTTCTTTGTTGTTCGAAATCTGTCCTTGGATCTTTGTGTGTCAGCTTAAGGAGACATCCAGAACAAGCTTCCTTCCTCCTACATCCCAGCCCTGCAGATACTTTTTGTTGATCATGCTGCCTGAGACAAGCAGGTCAGGCAGTTTTGGTTCTTTCTGCTGTTTGTTCCTCAGAAGACAAGGCTTCTAATGTCTTTCAGTGTAGGACCAGGAGGACTCAGGGTTCTGGGGCAGCTTCTTTAAAAGTTTTATAACTAAAGAATATTAAAGTTAGAAAGGCAGTCAAAACACAATCTAGTCTGCACCCCCCTCTTTCAGTTTACATATGGGGAGAAAGTCTTTTGGATTTGAGTGGGCTGAATTGATCAGCAGCTTCTTTCAAAGTGAGAAATAAAGTGTAAAACAGTTTGCTGTTGAAAGGTCTTTTAGTTGTTTCATTCTGAGCACAGTCTTCAGCCTACACACCTCATTGTTGCCAAGGACCTCTCTGGCTCCCTAAGAAAGCCTAAGGCTGGGCTCAGGGTTTCACTGCCAGATCACCATACTGTAACGATTGGCTTCACTTAGTCTTTGCATAAAAGATAGAAGTAACCTTCCCATAAGTTTGACTATATTGACCACATGATCCAACAAAGATTCAGAAATTTAATATTTTTTTCCCTTTAGAAAATGACTGTCACAAAGGGAGCTGCATTTCCCCTTCAAAAATGTAGTTACCTCTGGGTAGGCATTTCCTGGGTCTCCCTTTGTACTTTCTTTGTTTAACAGTCACCAGATGACTTAGCTTTTCTGAAAGCCAAAAAGCTGTGGACGGGATTGTGGGCCACCTTTCTATATAGCATTTTCCATCTTGAAACTTGAAATACAGACCCCATGCATTTCAGCTGGCCCCAAGGAGGCTCGAGTTTCCTTGGGTGTGTGCAGCAATAAAGGAGCCCAGGTGTTTGGGCGTGGGGCACTGCTGCTGGCATCTCCATTGCCCCCTTGCCTCAATCCCCATTCCTCAGTTATTGACACCACTAGGTCTGTGGGCAGTGAAATCCTGGTGGGAAAACGGATCAAGACTTGATATAAATGAGATGGGGAAGAGAGAAGGTGCCTAGAGTTTATCCAATAACTTGGTCTCTGAGCGTGGCCGAATTCCTTCGGACACCTGGAAAGTGCCGGGTTTAAGGCTGGAGTGTTCTTGGGCCCGACAGGGGCGCGCTAAAGGTGACATTGGCGAGACTCTGACAGCCTTTGGCGGCAGAGCTGAAGCCGATAGCGAGGCAGGCGGCCCGCAGCAGCCGGCGCGACCCTGCAGGCAGATGGAGCCCCGAGTGGCCCTTGCCAAAGCCTCCAGGCTGGGGGAGGCGGGGGCGCCCCTTCTGGGTTAGCTCGCCCTTGGGCTGGGCTCGGAGCCCGACGCGGTGGGACGCGGCGGGGGCGGCAGGGGGCCGGGCTGGGGGAAGAGGGCGGGGCTTTTCTTTGTCAGGGGATTTGCGCGGTACGGCGGTGACTCGTGCAGTGCGGCTCCCTTCCTCTCGCCCTCGGGGGGGCGGGGCTTTCCTTTCGCCGAGGGGCTGGGGGGCGTGGGCTTGCTGAGCCGAGCAGTGGACACCCGGGCTCCCTCGCTCCGAACCGAGCAGAAGCCCCTCCTTTGGTGCCTCGGCCTCCAATCCTCTACGCCTCTGGCCCCTCCCTCTAGACTCGGGTCTCTCTTTTTCCCTGCCCCCGCCCGGGCTCCGCCTCCGCCCTCCTCCCCTGGGCGCTCCGCGTCTCGCTCCCTGGCTTCCAGGGGGGCTGCCCGGGCGGGGCGGTGTGGCGGCAAGGGAAGGGGGAGGAGAGCCGCCCGCCAGCCCAGCACTTCCAGCAGCGGCGGGCGAGCGGCGCGGGGGAGGAGGGCTCGCCCCCGCCCGGCCCGAGCGAAGCCTTTTGTTCCCAGCCAGAAGTTTGCATGCCGGGACCGTGACAGCTGCGGGCAGGGAGAACGGCGGGGCCGCGGGCGGCGGCGGTGGAGAATAGAGGCGGCTGCTTGACATGCAGCCCACCGCGCGGCGGCTCAGGCCGGGGACCGGCAGCAGCAGGGGAGGCGGCACCCACAGCACGCGGGACTCAGCTACCCGAGGGACAAACTAACTTCCTGAGCGCGGGACCGGAGGCCGGTGCGGCCCGGAGCCACCTGCCAGCCTGCGGTGAGACAACCCTGGCCCTCGGGGCGCGCGGCATGGCGCGGGGGAGTGGGCAACGCTGAGCGAGCCCTTCGGACAGACCCTCGGCAGCTGCTGAGCCTGCCGGCCTCTCAAAGGCCCAGCGCCGGGCTCCACTCGCCTTGTTTTGTGGCCACAGCGGAGGGCTGTTCTGGGAGCCACAACAATGCCATGATGTTTTGGAGACAGGAAGCCCCAAACTGGCCCCGAATGAAGGACTTCCTGTGTTTAAAGTTGCTGGAATATCCGCCGACCAGCCCAGTTCAAATGCAAACACCCGAACTAGGGAGGACGAATGGCTAATTCGGACCAGCTGGACTCTCCAAGGGTGGAACTGAGGATAAAACGAGAGAAATTCTTAGGAGCTTGGGGTTTACATGAAGACTAGAGAGGCTGTGCCATTGTTAAAGGACACAATTGGTATAAATCCTGTTTCCACCTCTGCTTGGATGAGAAGTCAGTGGAACTAGGTATTGAGTAAGACTTGTCAATATCAGATTTTTTTAATTGACTAAGTTATAAAGAGCAGTGCTCTTTTTTTAAAAAAGAAGCCATACAAGGAATTATTTTGTTTGTTGATTAAATTATACCACTTATCTGCAACTATGAGGCTGCTAGACTGTGAGGAAAAAGCTGTTCCTCTTAGAGCTTCTCTTAGAACGGTTTCAAAGTGGAACTTCCAGGCCTTTCTGGAGGGCAAATCCAGTTGATGGTTTGGGATTATGAACATGTAAAGGGATTTTTAACTTACACAGAATGCATTTTTGGAGAACTCATGAAAAACTTTTAAGAGGTTGATGGTTCATTTTGATTGAAAAAGTATGGGTAAGCCACTCAGCAGGCCAGACTGTTTAAGGCAGAACCCCGCCTGCCTGGGGAAAGGAGAGGAAGAAGATGGCTATATAGAGGATTGTTATGTTCCACAGCGGTCTATATATGATACAATGAGGATAAACGAACAAATTGACCAGGGATCAAAGCTTAATCAGACTTCTAAAAGCACCATGGAAAAGATGGAAGGAAGTACTATATCCAGTAATGGGACTTTAGGAGCAGCATCTAATGTTTTTGAGTCTCGAGCACCAGAAGGCAAAAAGCTAGACGAGAGGATAATATTTGATGCACTGAAGCTAAGCAGTGATGTGCAGAAGTCTGCACCTGTGCCGCCCAGAAGGCGACCAAATGCAGAACGCAAAGACAACGTTAACAGGAGATCATGGAAATCCTTCATGCCACCCAATTTCCCAGAATTTGCAGAAAGGATGGAAGCTTCTCTCAGTGAAGTTTCAGAAGCTGGTGCTTCAAATCCTTCCTTGCAAGAGAAGAAGGAATCTAGTTCTGCATTAACAGAAAGTTCTGGTCATTTGGACCACAAGGAGCCTCAGTCAGAGTCAGTAACTCTGGAACATGTGTCCAAATCTGTAGGTATTCCAGAAGTGCAGGATGTGAAAAACTTAAGTGGAAACTGCCAAGACTTCAGATTTCAGCAGCACAGTGAGAGCTCTCCCCATGAATTCCAGCCCCTAGAATCAGAAGCTGCAGCAGCAAGTGGTAACACGGATGTAATGCAGGAACACACATTCTCAAGTGCCACCTGGCCCAGAGCCATGAAAATTTTGGCCAAGGGAGGCTTCAGTGAGAAGCACCACCCTCTCAGGGACACAGCCTGCACTGTGGAAATGCCACCTCTCTCCCCTTGCCTAAGTGAAGAGCTCTTGGATCCAGAATTGCATGTTCTCATAACCCCTAGCCTGAGAGAGAAAACGGAGTCTGAACTAAAGTTTGAGGAGGATGAGCGATGGATTATGATGGAGGCCGAGGAGGAGTGGGAGGAAGAAAAACTGTCCAAGAGAGAGAAGACTTTTCTAATGGCAGATGAGAAAAAGAATAGCCTAGCAGATATTTTTGAAGAAAGAGACCAAGCAAACACTGTAGCAATGGTAGAGGATGGATCCGATTGCTCAGCTGCTTCCTTGGAGACTTTTGACCACCTTGCTCTTGGTGGAATTTGTTGCTCAGATGACCTTCAGCCAGCTGAAAACTACTCGGCTTCTGTTTTCAAGGATACACCTCTTAATTACAGCTTTAGTCTCACAGGTGAGAGTGCTGTAGGTGAGCTGAAAACCAGAACCACCCAGGAGCTGGAGGGTCTTGTATCCGATTTAGAATACACTGTTGGTCCTGTCAGTTCAGAGCAGCTCTCTGACACAGATTCAGTGCAGATGTTTCTAGAACTTGAAAAAGAATGTTTGTATGAAGGAGTATCTCCTCTAGTTGAGCTGGAGAACCACACTTCTTCTGAGGAGCTGGCCCTATCCCAGGATACAGAAAATTCATTTGTAATTAGTCATTTTCCAGGAGCTGCCTTAGAAAAGGAACATGTAGGCATTTTAAATGTACAAGTGAAAGACAGTGATGCTGGATTGGATTGTAAATATTTTAATGCCCTGGATTCTTCTCAGGTGCCTAATGCTATGGAACTTATTGCCCACTCTGATACCCCAAGGGACATTTCTACTATTAGTGAGAAGGAGTGTGAAAAAGTGCCTTTTAGCCCCCAGACTGCAGGGGAGTTTAAGTTTAGATACTCTCCTGATCTGGAGTCACTGGGAAAGCTAGACCCAGGAGGACTGCCCAACTCTGATTACAGGGCTTCTGAAGAAAACATATCAGCATTTGAAGCTGAGCTGGCCAAAGAAAATGGCAGTTTGTCCCAGGTAGACTGCAGTCAAATTGAGGGGAATGTTGAGGAGTGTGTTGAGAGGGTTCCCCTCAGTTCTGCTTTTAACTATGAACTCACAGATATTACCTCAGGATCTGAAGCAGAGGTGTTATCGTATGGTTCACATTTACTAACAGACGAAATTCATTTGGAAGGGGAGAAAGGAACTATTAATCAAGAAAATAGTCTGACTTCCTTGGGAAATGTGGATCCTTGTGAATTGTCTATGGAGAAAGTTTATGGTGAGACACAAGAGCTGGGTTATGAAGCCCAGCTTTTGGAGGACCAAGGCCCAGCACATTTTCATAGAGACTTCCCAGAGTCAGAGATTCTGAGTCCACACCTGCTGGATGGAGGACGGAGACATAGCAGTGATGGAGAGGGAACTGTGAATGACATAAAGCCCAAGCTGAATGTGGCATCACTGAGTGGAGGGGAGGCAGAAATGAGAGACTCAGAGTCATTGCTAAGTGTTTTTCTGGGGGAACGAGTTACCAAGGTTAGTAATACTGAACCAGTTTGGGAGGAATGGATACCCACCCCAGAGAAACCTGTCCCAACTGCTGCAGTGCCCACTATAGAAGATGCCCTAGATGCTGCAGTGCCCACCCCAGAGGGAACTGCTGTAGCTGCTGTCACAGTGCCCTTTCCAGAGGAGGATGTGCCAGTTGCTTCAGTGGCCACCATAGAAGCACATGTCCCAACTCTTACAGTGCCTGCTTCTGAGGGGACTGCTCTAGTTGCTACAGTGCCCACCATAGGGGAGGACATCCCAGAGGGCGGTGTCACCCCAGCTATTGCAATGCCCACTCCAGAGAAACCTGATACTCCAACTGTTAAAGTGCCCACCCCAGAGGAGCCTGCAACCCCAACTGCTGCAATGCCCACCCCAGAGGAACCTGCCACCTCAGCTGCTGCAGTGCCCACCTCAGAGGAACCTGCAGCCCCAACTGATAGAGTGCCCAGTCCAGAGGAGCCTGCGTCCCCAGCCGCTGCAGTGCCCACTCCAGAGGAGCCTGCATCCCCAGCTGCTGCAGTGCCCACCCCAGAGGAGCCTGCATCCCCAGCTGCTGCAGTGCCCACCCCAGAGGAGCCTGCAGCCCCAGCTGCTGCAGTGCCCACCCCAGAGGAGCCTGTATCCCCAGCTGCTGCAGTGCCCACTCCAGAGGAGCCTGCAGCTCTAGCTGCTGCAGAACCCTCCTCAGAGGAACCTGCGTCCCCAGCTGATAAAGTGCCCACCCCTGAGGAGCCCCTCACTCCAGCTGCTGCAGTGCCTGCTGTGGAGGAAGTGTTCCCTGCTGGTGTGCCCTTCCTTGGAGATACTGTCCACACTGATTCAGTGCCTATCTCAGAAGAAGGAACTCCTGTGCTAGAGGAGTCTTCCTCCACTGTAGTGTGGATCAAGGAGGACCTTGATTCTCCAGCATTTGGAGTAAAAGAGGTGACTGGCGCAGTGTTACATGGGAAAGTGTCTCTGGCTGCAACTGATGGATTAAATTCAAATGAGGTAATTGTTGCTCATTTTGTTGGGGAAGAATCTGGAGAGTAAAGTGAAATTTGCAGGTTCTCTGACTTGATTGTGATTAGCAAGGGCACAGATAGTCCCTTCTTTGGTTTCCTTTAGGGCCCCTGGGCTTTTCTGGTCTTTTTATTGAGTTTATGGGGGAAAATATGTCTTATTTTCATCTGGTAAAACTTTACAATTCATATTCCTTTTTTTTATTCAGTGATAACAAAAACCTAAGGAAGACAGGGATGTGCACAGTTGTTGGTTTACATTTTGAAAAAGAGTATAAGCAGGAATGGGTGATTCTGCTTTTGAAATTAGAGTAAGCTTGTTCTTTGCTAAATCAAGGGACCACTAATTGATCAGTGATGTCAGCAGTCACGTACAGGGTGGAGTATAGGCTTTGGAGTGAGACCTGAGATACTTCTTAACCACTCTGGGAAAATTAGGTAGATGTCCTGAGTCTTCAGTTTCATCATTTATTAAGGCAGAACCCTGCGAAGTTGGTGAGGATAAAAATGAAATAACCCATTTAAAGTATCAAATGTATAAGATTTCAATCATTGTCAATATCCTCCCTCCCACCTTCTCTTTCAAATAGATATGTTAGTTGAAAGAATTCACCAGAGCATGTTGGGTTAAAGCAATATACAGATATGTGAATTATCATTTAATATAAAAAGCTGTTTATTAAAGCCAGAATAAGGTAATACTGTTTTTGAAGAGGACAGGTATTTCAGTCATCTTGTCAAACTCTGTGTCCTGAAGCAAGTCAATGTTAGGAAGCTGTTGGGGACAATGTTCACATCCTTGAGCACTCCTAGTCAGAGGAGTTAGAGATGGGCAAATTTTACAGTTCACTGCCCCGGTGTCATTTAGTCAGTGGTAAGCGGTGGAGTGAAGGGATTAGAAATTTAACCTAATCTAATAAAGTCAGGAATTACTGAGTGAGGAGGTGGTTCTGGTTTTACATCATCTTTGGGGCCCAAAACAGTACCTTACTTGTAGTAGGCATTCACTGTTGACTGGCTGTGGATGAGTAGCAATGTCCTGAATATCCATGGATACTTCCAGAAAAATGGGTCCTGTCCTGGCCAGGTAGCTTAGTTGGTTAGGGCGTCATTTTGATACACCGAGGTTGCAGATTTGATCCCTGGTCAGGGTACATACAAGAATCAACCAATGATTGCATAAGTAAGTAGAACAACAAATTGATGTGCTTCTCTCTCGCTCCCTCCCCCTCCCTTCCTCCCTTTCTCCCTTTTTCCCTTCCTTCCTCTCTCCCTTCCTTCCTCTTTCTAAAATCAATTTTAAAGAAAAAAAGAAAGATGGGTTCTCTCATTCACCCTATTGCAGAGCTTTTCAGGGTAGCCTTAGCTGGCTAGAGTACCATTTAAACATGAAGCTACCAGCAACAAAAAATCATTTTGATGATGGGTCATAAGCTGTCAAATTTGCCACAGGTCCTCCTCCTCAGTGGTGGTGGTATCACCTTGGGCTTCACCAATTATTTTTTAATGTATCATTCCATCAAATTAGAATGCATCACCTTTCAGATTGATGGATTTGATAGTTTTCTGATTTTTAGGGACTTTGGGATTAACACCAAGGTCCCAGTAACCTGTCCAAAGTCACTGGCGTTATTAGTTATACAGAATATTTTTAGTATAAAGCCTACAGCAACAAATGGTGAAGTACAGAAATTAAACTTACAGCCCTGGCTGGTGTAGCTCAGTGGATTGAGCGTTGGACTGTGAGGCAGAGGGTCGCTGGTTCAATTCCCGGTCAGGGCACATGCCTGGGTTGCGGGCCAGGCCCCCATTCGGGGTCACATGAGAGGCAACCACACATTGATGTTTCTCTCCCTGTCTTTCTCTCTCCCTTCCCCTCTCTAAAATAAATAAAATCTTAAAAAAAAAGAAAAGAAATAAAACTTATAAGGAGCCAGTCAAATCTGCATAAAAGAGAAATATTCAGGGAAATCGTTAGTATTGGTCTTGGGATCTGTTTCCTCATCTACAGAATGAGTAGCTGCAGCTATGTAATTTCTGAGGGTCCTTCCAGTTCCAGTAGATAGTCATGACACACTGCCTGTTATAAATGACAGGAGAAGGAAATAGTAGCCCAGCTGCAAGGTGGTTCATCATCTTTGAAGGGTGGTTACTTGATGGTATATCTTGAAGCACCGATGCCTATAACTGTGTACAAAAGGAGAACTCTAATGCATAGCCATAGCCAGGATTGTTAACCAGTAAGGATGAAGAAAGGCTCTTTTGAAAATATTTGTTGAAACAAAATACGCATCATTGTGGAGGTAACATGAATATTGAAATTTTGCTAACTCGTTGAAAAAAGTTTTCTTCCAAGATGAGAGATACATGGATTTTATATCTTCCAAAAGGGTTTCTAGAGGCAATTGGACCTGACGTTTTTATACATAAACACTTAGAATTCAACAAGTGATTATACCCAGGATGATTCAGAATGAACTACTTTAGAGCATGTGTGTGTGTATACATATACACAAATGTACACATGAATACATGTTTTAAATAGATTCAAGCTTTCTAATAGCAATGAGAGTTTCGTAGAAATAAAATGTCAGAATTTGCTATCTCTGTAGTGGGATCTAGGCCAACTGAGAGTAGTCTGTGGGTATTTAAATGCTTTTCTTATTTATAGCCTGCCTTATCCTTATTTCCAATCACTGAGGAAGAGAAAAACCTTTTGTATAAAGTAAGAGTCCTATAAAATAAAAATTTGCCCAAAAAGTTTTCAAGCAAAAATTAGAGAGCCTCATAATCTCAGTTCAGTGTTTTAATGCTTAGTTAATCAGCATACCTTCATGGATTTGTTTGCTTTTCCTACACCATTTCTATACAGTGATTCATTTATTCAGTGGATAAATATTTATCGTGTACCTACTCTGTTCCAGGTAGTACTGGGGATCCTGCAGTGAATAGAATTGACATGGTCGCTGCCTTTGTGGAACTTACACTATAGTCGGGGAGGTAGACATTAGGCAGAAATTACACAAATACATAGCTACAGATTGTGGCAAATGCTTTGAATAAAAAATAAAGACTTACTGTAAGAAATAAGGGTATTTAATTTCAATTGTGATGTCATGGAAAGGATTTTAAAACTAAAATCTGAGGGATAAATAGTAGTTACTTAGGCAAAGAGAGGGAAGAGCATCCCAGACAAAGGAAATGGAAGCTGGGAAAAACTTGTCATGTTAGAACTAAAAAGCCAAGTGGATAGACCACAGTGAACATAGGTTCTGGAAGAGTGCCTTGAAGTGAATCTAGAGAGGTTGGCAGGGACTGAGAAAGACATCCCCCAAAACACCTGTACCTTAAAAACCATGAGAGGTCATTGGGAGATTTTAAGTGGGTGAGTGAAATGATTTCATTTACTTTTTTTTTCCCACCACCATAATCAAATTATTATTCCAGTGGCATTAGTACAGCTGGAGGTGCTCATGGTGACATTGCACGAGATTTCCTGCCTTCTAGCTTCTGTCCACACAGAAAGGTCTACCTGCTTGTTCCTTCCCCTGTTCTGGGGGGTGGGAATTCACTACAGGCAGTTTACTACTCAAACTTCTTAATGCGTTTAATTGGGGGGGGCATTTGCATTTCTCTCAGAAATGGGAAGAAGAAAAAAAGTATTGAGTGTCCCATCCCACCTCCCCCACCGGCCAAATAAGCCCCTGCAGCCAGGGGATTTCTGTTGACTCTGAAATCTTCAAATAAATATAGAAAGAAATAGCCCCAAGTGTTCATGATGAACGATGGCGCGGAGTGTCCCCAGAACCTGCCAGGCAAGCAGCCCTGTGTCTGGACAGTCTTGAGGTATTGGAGAATGGGGGTGATCATGAGCCAGTGGGCAGTACGCGACAGGGAGGGCAACCTACAATTTGTCCAGGAAGTTGTCCAGGGCTGGGATGCCTTCCTTCAGGTCTTTGCACTTTGTGACTTGGCTACCACCTGGCTTGGGCACTAGTGTTGTGGAAGGGGTCTCCAGGCAGGATCTGCCAGTGTTCAGACTGCACTGAGGAAAGGCATGGTTGCCCATGGTGGACTTCAGGTCAGCAGTAAAGCAAAAGAACTCACTAACAGGCAAGTGGCCTTTACCATAAACATGGGGGTGCCCGCCACCTGGGACTCCTCAAGGATGTGGCCTTGCTTTCTGTTCAGGACACCATAGATACCACCAACCACTTGCTCTCCAGAAGGTAGGTGGGCTCCATGAGCTCATTTACATTTTTTAAAAATTACTCTCTGCTTGCCATGACCAGTGTGGCTCAGTAGGTTGAGCATCATTGCTCAAAGTGAAAGGCCGCTGGTTCGATTCCTGGTCAGGGCACCATGCCTGGGTTTTGCAGGTTTGGTCCTCAGTCAGGGCACATGTGAGAGGCAAATGATTAATGTTTCTCTCTCCCTCCCCCTCCCTATAAAAGTAAATAAAAATCTTTCAAAAAAATAAAAGATTACTCTCAGCTTAAAGATAGAGAAAAATGGTCCACACTAACAGTAAACATTGTCAACATTATTTGGGTTTATAAATCTCAGATTTCTTTTGTCTCATTAGTTTGTAGTATAGATTATTGGCGTAAATACAGAAAACACTGAATGGTTTGCAATTTAAAAAAAAAAAATCACACTGGCTACAGTGTGTAGAACAGATTTAAGATCAAGGACAGAATAGAGAGGCCTGCTAGGCTACTGCAGTTATCCAGGTTGCTTGGACTAGAGAGAGGTAACTAGATTTGAAGACAGTTGGTGGATTTAAGGTGTATTTTGGAGATAGAATCAACAAGACCTGAGGCGATACCAAGGATGGTTCTAGGTTCTGGTTTACACAACTGACAAGATGGAGGCAGTAGTAAATTGGTGATTTAGGGAAGAACGGATTCGGGAGGGGAGAGGAAAGTAGGAAGTGCTATTCAATTTTAGAGTGGCTAGGTTCAAAATGCCTGTGATTCATTTGTATGGCAATATTAGGAGTCACTGGATATACAGTTTTAAAGTCATAAGCATTTATCATGCTGAATATTTAAAGCCACAGGAATAAATAGAATTGCCTAGAAGAATATAGAATGAGAAGCGGCCCAGGACACTAACATTTGGAGGCCTGGAAGATCACAAAGGATATCAGAAAGGATCTGTCAGGGTGGAAACTGAGAGAATATGGTATTAGCAAAGATAAAAGTGGTTTAAGACGTTCTTTGGGAAATTTTCTGTTTTATGTCCCTGTTGTATCTTACATCCTTGCAATAATTTTTACTAGTGTTTGCTTTGGGAAATGTCTACCAGCCTGGTTAGATAGCACTTACTTAGAGGTGCTTTTATATTTTTAACTTTATGAAAAAAGATGAGAAAAATACCCATACCATGTCAACACAATCCATAGAGGAAGGAGATGGGAAACAAAGGAAGAAATCCAATGCTTCTGTAGAAAATGTTCATGAAGTAAGTTCAAATTTTTAAAAAAAGAATTAGCTCTCTTATATGAAAAGGGTTAAGATATTTAAATATTTACTTTTCTGTGACGTTTACATTGCTGTCCAATAGAGCAGGGGTGTCCAACTCATTTTCACCGGGGGCCATATCCTTGGGGGTGCCTTCAAAGAGCTGAAATAATTTTAGGACTGTATAAATGTAACTACTCCTTAACTGTTAAGGAGTTGAAATTACATTCAGCCCTTTGAAGGCAACCGCGAGGCTGATGTGGCCCCCAGTGAAAATGAGTCGGACACCCCTGCAATAGAGTTTCTTGCCCAGGTGAATATATTCTCTGTCTGTGCTTAGTATAGTAGGCAGCGGCCACATGTGGCTGTTGATCACATGAACTGTGCCTAGTGTGGCTGAGGAACTGAATTTTAGTTCATTGAAATAGCCACATGGAGTGCTGGCTACATATTAGCGCAGAAAGAAGGTAAATGCCACTCATAGTGTGAGACAGGATTTGCTTGTGGGTAAAAGGGCGAGCTCTTGCACTTGACATCTTCCCTCTGTACCTTTGTCTTTCTGCTTTCTTTGCTTTTCCAACTCCCACCACCATTTATTGCATCCAGGCAACTTAAAACATGGGAGTCGTGTTTCGTCCTGTTTTTTTTTCCTCCCTCTGCTCTGATTTTTCTTCAGTGAAAACAACTTGAATGCAATGGAATCATAGCACTTGCTTTTTCTGGGAACCATGTTGTTGTGGGGATATTGTCATTTTTAGCAGAACTGCCTTGTTGTGTTGCCTAACAAAATATGGTGTAATCAAATTACAGTATAAAATGAAGCCCACTGGTAATTACCTTTGTAACCTTCTCTTTTTAGTGTTCCCTGGGGCTTTCCCTCCCTGGTGACTCACTTATCCAGCTTTCTTTGTGGAATCAGTTTCCTAATCCTGGTGTGATCTGTGGTTTCATATAGGCCAAAATTAATCCTAACCAAACTTAAAAAAATTTTTTACATTTATTTTTTTGTCCTCTTCTGTTTTCTGTCATCCCTCCATCTTAATTGATTCACCTGTCTCACTGAAACTGAAGGAACTTGTTATGGGAGAAAAAAGACTAAAAAAATATCCAGATTAGTATAATATGACTGGTTTTTATCCTCTGATGATTGAAAGGGATCTGATATTAGGGACAAATATTTATTTCACTCTTTTCCTTAGAGTAGCAGAAGGAGCAGTCTCCTTGTTTCTTTTAGAAATGTCTAAGTCATAATGGAGCTTAACTGCAGTAGAAACACACACATTGCTTATTACACTTGTTCTCATTGTTTTAAAGTTCTGTTTTGTGGTGAACATGGATATATAGTTTCATTTTTTTAAATATTTTATGTATATCTGCATCTTATTCAAAGTTATGTGTCTGAAGTTGTTAAGAACATTTCCAAATATTACTGGCCCATTTCCCTTTGTAATCAGAGAATACTGTTTCAAGATTATTGTGTGTGGTCTGTGGCCCTGGAACAGAATGGAGTTAAATAGCCACAGGGGGATTAAACTATGAGGTTGGCATTTTTCATGCTGTTAATATGTTTTGGCTAATTGAGTTTATTAGTCCTAGTCAGAGAAGAGCATTGCATGTATCAGTGGTCACTTAAAGCTATTCCCCAAGGTATTTTTAATCTTAACTAGTAGTCACTTGGTATCATTCTTCCCTTTTTGGATTGATATACGTATATCACATTTACTTTTATGATATCTCAAGGTTGATGCTTCTCTCTGTAGATTTTTGCATTAAAAATTAAGCAAACAGATTTTTTAAAAATACAGTAAGTCATCGATTGGGTTAAAGACCTAAATAGTGCCATAATTCTCTGTAATTAGTTGTCAATAGGAGGCTGTTGAAATATGAAACCACATTTCCCTGATAGTTCCTTATAAAAATGGCGTGTTTTCACTTTTTATTCCTGCCCTCTGTTAAATCATAAATCTTCCAAGAATAACCTGTCACTTTGTGGTATAGAAGGTCTGATTGCCTCTAGATTAAATCTTCTTTGGCTTACAATTATCTAGATGTTTCAGAAAGAACAGGTGGATCCTCTTCAGATGAAATTACAGCAGGTGAATGGACTTGGCCAGGGATTGATTCAGAGTGCTGGAAAAAACTGTGATGTCCAGGGTTTGGAACATGACATGGAAGAGATCAATGCTCGATGGAACACATTGAATAAAAAGGTAAGTGGTGGGGGAGGGGGGCTGCAGGGGATAACAAGCATACTGGGAATGGAAGGCAAAGAAAAAAGACATCTAAATCTAAGGTTTTCCTGAATGTAATGCAATCTGTAGTTACTAAAAGGGGTCAGTAGTAATTTAAAAAGCTCTTTGCTTATAATGAGCCTCCATGTCTGCGATACAGGTTGCACAAAGAATTGCACAACTACAGGAGGCTTTGTTGCATTGTGGGAAGTTTCAAGATGCCTTGGAGCCATTGCTCAGCTGGTTGGCAGACACTGAGGAGCTCATAGCCAATCAGAAACCTCCATCTGCCGAGTATAAAGTGGTGAAAGCACAGATTCAGGAACAGAAGGTAAGTGAGAATGTTGGGACAGTGAACTGTAACAGCCGCAGGGAGTGGCAGACAGCACATTTGCTTATAGTTTAAGGAGCATGTTCAGGAGTTTTAGTAGCATCCTCACATACTTTGTGTGATCCTGAAAAGACAGGTAGAAATTTATTTTTATCATCTTACTTTAATGTACTGGTTTACTGTGGCATGTACTAGACTCAACAATTTTACTTGTTTGTGTATCCTATTTTAATGTTTCAGTCACAGCTTTACTTAAAAAGTTTTTGGTGTTTTGAGGGTCAGCAATATTCTAAATAATGTATATATCATGTATAAGGTTCTATCTAAATACAGGTTTTTTGGCTTAATTTTCATTTCAGTGCATTTTTCTCCTAGTTCAAAATAAATTTTCTATTAGCCATGTAATGGCAATCAATTCTCCGTTTAAAAACAAGTGTATGGCCCTGACTGGTGTGGCTCAGTTGATTGGGCATTGTCCCTCAAAGCAAAAGGTGGCCAGTTCGATTCCTTGTCAGGATACATGCTTGGGTTGCAGGTTCAGTTCCCAATTGGAGCACATACAAGAGGCCACAGAGAGGCAACCATTGGATGTTTCTCCCCCTTTCTTTCTCCCTCCCTTCCCCTTCCTCTAAAAACAAATAAAATCTTAAAAAAAAAACAAGTATATGAAACATTTATGTAGATGGTAGAAACTATGCTATATATATATCTTATGTTTTTGCCTCAAAGTGGAAAAAATATTTCTGTTACTCAGTTAAGCTTAGGATTTGGTAGGGTGAAGATTTGGGGTTTTTTCAGTTTTGTTTTGTTTTTTATCCTTATTTCAAATTTTGAAGTGACACCCCATGTTATCACTTTTCATTCTCTTTGAACATGTGAACAACAGTTGCTCCAGCGACTCCTAGATGATCGAAAGGCCACGGTAGACATGCTTCAAGCAGAAGGAGGCAGAATAGCCCAGTCAGCTGAGCTGGCTGATAGAGAGAAAATCACTGGACAGCTGGAGAGTCTGGAAAGTAGATGGACTGGACTGCTCAGCAAGGCAGCAGCCAGGTAAGGCCAAAAGGGTTTTGAGAATGGTTCAGAGAAGGTTTGTCATGTCCTGTTTTGATTTGCTATGCCTGAGGTGCCCTGAAAGCTCCTGGATGCTTCTTACAGTGCCTTGGGAGGTGTTTAATGGCTTTTATCTTGAAGAGGGATACATTCTTAGAGATGATCCTCATAGCCAGAATAACTCCCAGGAAATGAGCCTCAGCTCCTCCGTAAATTTCTGAGAACTGGAAGACTCATTGCTCTGTGTTATTCTGCTGCAAAATAATCATGGTTCCAAATGACAAGACACAGACTCCTACAATCCAGCCAGTTATTTTCTGAGTGTTTGAAAGATTTTTTCCCTTCATGTTTATAAATAATGTTTTTGATACTTGGGGTTGAAATGTATACTTTATTTCTGTCCACTTATTCTAATATTAGATATTTTTGCATCGAGGAGCTAGTCTGTGGTTCTGTTAAATATTTGTGCATTCAAGAAATACGCGCCCTGGCTGGTGTGGCTCAGTGGATTGAGTGCTGGCCTGCGAACCGAGGGGTCGCCGGTTCGATTCCCAGTCAGGGCACATGCTTGCATTGCAGTCCAGGTCCCCAGTGCGGGGTGCATGAGAAGCGACCACACACACATTGATGTTTCTCTTTCTCCCTTCACCTCTCTACAAATAAATAAATAAAATCTTAAAAAAAAAAAAAAAAGAAAGAAAGAAATATGCAAACTTTACTTTCTTCAATAAGTGGCCAAAAGATAGGCACTGTACTTCTGTCCTTCAAGGCAGTGCTTTCTTTTTCCATAGCTGTAAGTTACCCCAGTGTCACTTGAGCTTAATAAGTCACATGGATGTCTTTACTTTTAGCCTGTATAGTCTCCAGTTTTAATAAATGCTAGTCAGAAATCGATATGGGAGTAGTAGAGTTTTGATCATTTATTATTGTAATCCTTCAGTTGTCTAGGTAGCCAATGGTAGTCTTCAGATAACTTCCTCTTTAGTCTCTTTACTTCACTTGTTCATGGCTTACTTCTTATCTCAGTTGCAAAGTTCAACTTATTTTTCACTGCTTTTCTTCTCTCTGTCCATTTCCAACAATTTGCCATTAACCTTCTAGTTACCTAGGCTTAAAACCTCAATGCCATTGTTACCCTTCCCTCCCGCCCCAACTTTGTGTCTCACATCTACTAGTATACTAAATTCTGTACATTCATTGTACTTCTGCAGTGTTTTCCCACTCACGTACCTCAGTTCATGACTTACGAGTTCTCACTTGGGCTAGTTCACATGAGGTAGCGCATCTGAGGTAGCTTTCTAACTCATCACTCATCACTCCATTGCCATTTACCCTCAGGCCTTTGCCGTGTGGCATGCTCAAAGACCATTTAATGACTCCCTGTTGCCTATAAATAAAATCTAAACTGACAACATTCAAAGATTCCTACTATTTGGCCTTAACCTACCTTTCTTAGTTTCCACTATTCTTCTCAGTTCTTATATTAAAAAAGAAAATCATATTTTGTTCTTTAAAATCTTCTGTCAGTTTTCCTAATTCTGTCTTTGCTGGTGTCGCATCTTCCATGAAATACTCTTGGCCATCTTCCCTTCTTCCATGAAGCTTGTCTTTATTCCCCAAGCATAGAATAACCTCACCTTTCTCCTAACTGCCGTAACTCTTTAGCAGTACCTTGTGCTATGGTCATTATTTTATTTAGTGCCTACCTCCGGGGTCCAGAAGCTTGTTAAAGTCATGGTTTGTTTCTAATGTATCTTTTTGTGATAACCTTCTTTTACCCTGCCCTGTTTATCCTCTTAGCCTACCACAGTTTCTAGGCCATTATGTTAAAGAAAAATGCCAAGAGCAGCTTCATTTGTTACAGATACTCTAAAGACTTATTTAAATTTTTAACATGGGTTTTTTGCTGCCCCTAAATTATTTTTGCTACCATATTTTGCCATGTATAATACACACCCACATTTTTGACCCAAACTGTCAAGAAAAAAATCTTTTGTTTTGATTTTTTAATTCAGTTGTTTGTTTCTTTAGATAACTTGTTTTTTGTATTATAAAAGAATTTTAGCATTTATTTTTTAACATATTATGCTACAAGAAATTTTATATAACAAATAATCACAAAACACAAGAACAAATACAACGTATTTCAGGTACTAACCATACATAGTGCACATCCTTGTTTCTCAAAAATATGGGCAAAAAATTGCACATTTTGCATTATACACGGCAAAATACGGTATTCCCTTTGCCTACCCCAAGACCTCTATACACTGAATTCTTCAAACTTTCAGATTCCAAAATTAGAGATGAGTCAGAAAGGCATAGAAATTAGGGATAATTTTTGTAATGAAATTCAGTTTTAATATTAACCTTTAAAATAATATGTTTAGGTGTATTAATTAAAGATATATTTTGAAGGCTGGCATACGAAACTAAGAAAGGAAGGAAATTCTGTACTTCACATTGATGCTTAAAAATAGCATCTAAAAATGTTTTCCTTTATATTCAAACATAATTGGATTTCCAGATAATTAAGATGGCAAATCTTTATATTTAGATCATTTCTTAATAAAATAAGTTTGTCCAGGCCCTGGCTGGGTAGGTTAGTTGGTTACAACATCTAACACCAATATACCCTGACACACCAAGGTTATGGGTTTGATCTCTGGTCAGGGCACAGACAAGAAGAAACCAGTGAATACATCAATAAGTGAAACAACCAATCTCTCCCCCTCCTACTTCCCTACTCTTTCATTCCCTCCCTCCCTCCCTCCCTCCCTTTCTTTTTCTCTCACTCTAAGAACCAATGTTTTAAAAGAGTTTGTCCATAGGGCCTGACGCAAAGTAGCTGTTCAATAAAGCGTAGCTGAATTAAAGTGTGTCCTATACTCCTGGGCCTTTTTAAGTGACCTGGCATATAGCCTGTTCTTAATGATTCAAAGTAATCATCGTGACGTTTATTATTAACCTGTGTGCTGATAGTGTTCTGTGGTTGTTTTTCTTGCTGGACTGCCTCCAGCATTCAGGCTTCCTCTCCTCTTTGTAATTTGCTGTCTTTAATCTATAGAGAACTTGAAATCCGGGCTTATTATGGATGTTATATGAAGCTATAAAGTCCATAGTTCTGATATTTGTGTTGACAAATTTAGCTCTAGTCTGAGGTCATTTTTTTGCCTTAAATCTGGATTCAAAGTTGTGTTCTGGGGCTTGAAATTACTAGAAGCCTTACTGAATTTAGAGAGATGGGAAGGGAGTTCTAGTTTGTAGTCTGCCTATTCTTTTCAAATGCTCTCTTCTCTTCATAAGTGAAGGTGACAAAAAAAATGAGGACTGATGATTTTTTGACTCCTTTAAACTTGATTTTGGTCTCATGTTCAGATGATGCATGAGCTACATTCCATCGGAGAAAGAGCATTAAAAGGTCTGATTCTCATCCCATTGTACTATTTCTATTCACCAAGCCCCTTGGACAAACCTTTCTTTTGGCTTTTAGGGTCAGTTATCTCTTTTGTAATAGTGGGATGATTATTCTGCCTACACTGCAAGGTTATAACAAAATCAAAATAATGTAATGCTCATGAAAACCTCCAAAACAGCAAAGTATTATATATGTGTGTTCTGTTTACTACTGATACTTAAAATGTACCTGGTCGATAGTGGTCTTTCACTGAATATAGTACTGTTTGTTATCTGTCTTTTTTTCAAGATTTTATTTCTTTATTTTTAGAGAGGGGAAGGGAAGGAGAAAGAAACATCAATGTGTGGTTGCCTCTCGTACACTCCCTAGTGGGCACGTGGCCTGCAACCCAGGCATGTGCCCTAGGCTGGAAATCGAACCAGTGACCCTTTGGTTCACAGGCCGACACTCATTCGACTGAGCCACACCAGCCAGGGCTGTTATCTGTCTTAATGTGACTTTTTGCCTTAACAGCTTGTTCTATGTATTTCTGTAGGCAAAAACAGCTGGAAGATATCCTGGTTCTGGCCAAACAGTTCCATGAGACAGCCGAGCCTATTTCTGACTTCTTATCTGTCACAGAGAAAAAGCTTGCTAACTCAGAACCTGTTGGCACTCAGACTGCCAAAATACAGCAGCAGATCGTTCGGCACAAGGTAGGAAGTAGTTATGGTAAGAGAAAACAAGGAACTGGGATCAGAAATCCTGGAAATTAGAAAACTACCTGCAACATGCTAGAAGACGTGTTTTGTGGGGGTTTTAAGGTTTAAAGCATGGTCAAATTATTAACTCGAGTAGTCACATCTTTGATAAATATCAACTAGTAGACTACCATCAGAAAAATGCTCATATTTATTTTTGCCATTTAGTAGGTAAACTTTTTGTATTATTATTTATTATATCACTTGTTATTCATTGTTTCATGTTTACTTTTCATTTATTTTGTTTCTGTTATTCATTTTTTCCATCTGGATTTCCAGGCCCTGGAGGAGGAAATAGAAAGCCATGCAGCAGATGTGCACCAGGCAGTCAAAATTGGGCAGTCCCTCTCCTCCCTGACGTGCTCTGCAGAACAGGGTGTGCTCTCAGAAAAGCTAGACTCATTGCAGGCCCGATACAGTGAGATTCAAGACCGGTGCTGTCGGAAAGCAGCCCTGCTTGAACAAGCACTGTTTAATGCTAGACTGTTCGGGGAGGATGAGGTGGAGGTGCTCAACTGGCTGGCTGAGGTTGAGGACAAGCTCAGTTCAGTGTTCGTAAAGGATTACAGACAGGATGTCCTGCAGAAACAGCATGCTGACCACCTGGTATTCATGTTTTCCGTTCTTACTGATTATATTTTGTAATTTGGTTCTCATTTCTCTCTTCATTTCTTTTTTTCCCTAACATTTCAACTTTATACAGAAGTGCATACTTATAGACTTGTTACTGAAAACTAATCTATTTTCTGATGAGTCCTTGGAAATACTTATACTTAACAAACTGAATCAGAGGTGATCCAGAGTATAGTCAGGGGCCATCTCAATTCCAACTCAGGTTTACATTATTAGGTAATATATCATTCAGTTTCCATTCAAGCAGAAGCTTTCATAGTTCCCAGGGTTTGATCATATACCTGTAACT
Source organism: Macrotus californicus (assembly GCA_007922815.1). Lineage (NCBI taxonomy): Eukaryota > Metazoa > Chordata > Mammalia > Chiroptera > Phyllostomidae > Macrotus > Macrotus californicus. The sequence goes on along the minus strand of VMDR010012575.1, from coordinate 253 downwards.
TTTAACATATTTCTAGAAGTTATATGCTCATATTCTAGGGGTTCTGCATCATCTTAGAAAGAATAATTTGCATTTTCATTTCATCAAATGAAATTCATTAAATTTCATCTTATGAGATTTCTTTTGGGATGGTAAAAACAGGCAAAGGAGGGCAGTTTTTGTTGTTGTTTTTGGTAATCTGAATTTCTTCTGCTTCATTGATTTCAAATATTGAGAGTTTTTAACCAGGATTTAAATCTGCTTGTTTCTTGCT
>VMDR010012574.1:0-26379 GCA_007922815.1 Macrotus californicus | reverse complement strand
TGGCATTCCAGTTTTTTTTTTAAGAAAAAAGCTTGTGTTATGACATTTTTCTTTTTGACTAGTTTCTTAAGAGCTGTAGAGAAAATTGGAAGAGAATTCAAGATTTATCTCTGAAATACCCAAGCCCACACTGTTATATTGATGCAAAACAGATGTTGACACATACTTTATAAATTCAGTGAATAAATAAAAGTAGAAATGCTGACACAACCATGAGTGTTGGTAATTGATAGATATTAGCCATAATATTTCTACCTTCCATCAAATACTGCATTGGTTACTTTTCCTTCTTTTAGAAAAAAAAGCCAAGTTTATTTGTTCATTTCTTGCATTTGAAGTACTCCTTGAAGACATCCTTGGGTTGAGACTCTTTGCCATAGTCCTAACCACCATACAACTGCACCCAACCACTTTATGGGCCTTTGCCTCTCTGTCAGTTTTACATTGGCCAATCCATTCCCCTAGTTTCTTGTTGTCATCATCTGTAATTGGATTGATTTGGTGTTCAGCACAATGGGGTTCTGCCAGCATGACATATAGGCTCATGTTGGATGCAAGCACACAAAGATGGGCCTGGCACTTGCCTATGGTTTTGGCAGCTTCATAAATTTGCATGCTGAGTCATCATGGATGAGGGTGGTCTTTAGCACCTCTTATAAAGCAGTATTAATGTCCATTACACCTCCAGCACAGTGCCTTTCTTGGTCATAGCAGTGGGTTATTGGTGGAACCAAATGTTGAGTGCATCCAACCTTCGGCCTCCACCTTCACGCAACTCCATAGTGGCCGGGAAAGAGCTCGTGGTTGCTCTTGAGGTTACTTCTAAGCAGGGTAACTTTTTTGTGTTTTGTATCTTAGGCTTACGTAGTGGAAGACAGTAAGCAGCTTATTTTGGAAGGTCAGCATCATGTTATTCTTCACACTGTAGGGAAAGAAGCCTTTTCATATCCTCAGAAACAGGTAAGAACAGTTTGCTTTGGGGCTTTCCTGTAAACTTATGGAGGGTTTTGTTTGGCTGGTTTTGTATTTTTGATGAAGTCTGGCTTGCACAAGCTTTTATATTGGGATTTAGGTTGGGGTTGTGACATAAGACTGATTAAAATAAGAAATGAACATAAATTGCTTTTAAAATTCATTAGCAAATACAAGAGTATTAAGATGCAATTGTGATCTTGAGGTTTCCTAAGATATACTTTTATTGAATCTAGAATTCATATTATATAAAGAATTGATTTGTTTGAGAGGACAATGTTCTCCATATTTTCTTATTTGTTGTAGCAGGCCCAGACCATTGCAGAGTTCCAGGGGGCATAACACACAGTGTGAGGGGTGGCCTGGGGGTTGTGCAGCGGCTGCTGACAGTGTCTAATATGTTTTCTTATTTTTCCTGAAATACTATTTACTCTTTCCAAAAAGTTCTCATAGTACTGTGAGCAAAATTTAAGCACATTTAGTCCAGTAATTCAAATAGTTACCCTATGTTGTATTTATAAATAACAGATACTTATTTTCAAGCTTTTCTCCCCATTATTTTTGACTACTTTTATTTTGAAATACAGAAAAGCTGCAAGAATAGTAGAAAGGACTCTATACCTTTCACTCAGGTTCTCAGATGGTTAGCATTTTACCTTATTTGCTTTGTCATTCTTTCTCTACATACATACATATTAATTTTTTTTCTTGATCATGTTCAGGTAATAACTTCCAAGTCAAATGCAGACATCCTGTCCCTCTAGTGTTCCTGAGGACAAAGATAATCTCTTCCACATAAGCACAGAGGCCATGATTGAAATCAGGACGTTTAACTCTTACTCTTAATATACAGTACTACAGTACTCTTAATATACAGTCCATATTCAGATGTCATCAACGTTCTCAATAATATTTTTATAGCTGTTTGTTTTTTCCTCTCCAGCATCCAGTTCAGGATCACACATTGTATTTATTTTTTAAAGATTTTACTTATTTATTTTTAGGAAGAGGGGAAAGGAAGGAGAAAGAGAGGGAGAGAAACATCAGTGTGTGGTTGCCTCTCATGCGCCCCCTACTGGGGACCTGGCCTGCAACCCAGGCATGTGCCCTGACTGGGAATTGAACCGATGACCCTTTGCTTCTCAGCCCGCGCTCAATCCACTGAGCTATACCAGCCAGGGCTGGATCACACATTTTATTTAGTTGTCATGTCTCTTCAGTCTCCTTTAATCTGGAATAATTTGTGTCTTTGACAGTTATGACTTTAACATTTTTTTAAGACCAGGGGCCAGTTATTTTAATGTATAATAATACCTCTTTGGATTTTTCTTGTGCTTCATCATGATTAGATTAAGGTTATGGATTTTTATAGCAGAAATACTGCGTAAGTGATATTACCACCTTGTCAGTGTATTATATCACAAAGCTAATTTCTTTGTATTTTACCTTTGAAGTATTTTATAGTCTCTTTATATAACTAAGCTTGGGGGATATGGTGGTTTCATTATACTGTGAATAATAGATTTGAAGTCCAAAGACTTTCAGATTGATGACCTTGTGCAAATCGCTTACATAATTTGATGAACTTTAGCTTACACCTACTCACTTATAAAAACAAAGATAATAGTACTTTACAGCTTTCTTTCGTGTTGCCGAACTCTCATAAGGTAAAATCAAATCCTTATTACGAAACTACTGGTACAGATTCTTTAGCACGGATTGTGAATATACTTCTTGCTACTCTTAAGCTGCTTCAGCTGGGAGAGAGAGAAACTGAGAATATCCTGCCAGTGATAGCAACGAAAGCAAACATAGATAGGCTGTTGCTATGTTTCAACAAAAAGTTCTTTACAAAAACAAGAGGCAAGCTGGATTTGACCCATGGGCTGTAGTTTGCCAATCCGTGGTATAGATCAGAATCCAAATTGACTAGCAGGAAGTGAAAAATCAAAATTTTCCTGAAAGGTGAATGAAAATGGAGAAAAAGTAGCCAAGGGAAAAAAATAGTAGAAATGAGATGTTATTCTATATTTTCATTTAGATGATAATGATTTTATTGAAATGAATACAGTGTGCCTGACACCGTCAGTGTTAATACTTTTACATGCGTATTAACCCTTTAGTTAATAGTTGAAGCACTATAACATATAAAACACAGCAATATGTTTTCAAAATAAAATTTTAAGGCAATTTTATTTCAACTATTTTTTTAAAAACCTTATTTATGTTTATAGAGAGGGGAAGGGAAGGCGAAAAAGGGACAGAAACATCAATGTGTAGTTGCCTCTTGTGCGCTCCCACCCACTGGGGACCTGGCCTGCAACCCAGGCATGTGCCCTGACTGGGAATTGAACTGGCGACCCTTTGGTTTGCAGGCCAGCACTCAAACTACTTAGCCACACCAGCCAGGGCTCCTTCAACTATTAAAACAGTTGCAATACAATTGAATAACTATAACCTGAGTACTTCTCAGTTTTGCTAGATGAGAACCACAGCTTTTGAAATTAGTAAGAACCCCTTTTTGCATATGAGGAAATTATCTTAATGTATTAAATAACTTATATAAGATCGTAGAGCTAATATGTGAACTTGCTGGAATTCTTGTCTAACTCAAGCACATGACGTACAGGGAATGAATGAATGAATGATTCCAGTTCCTAGTTTCTGTTTATTTATTTTAATCCTTAGCAGTGATATATGTTATTTGATTTTAGAGGGAGGGAGAGAGGCAGAGAGAGAAATATCGGTATGAGAGAGAAACACTGATTGGTTGCCTTCTGTATGTGCCCTGGCTGGGGGTTAACCCTGAAACTAGATTTGTGTCCTGCCCAGGAACTGAACCCACGACTGTTTTGGTGCATGGTACAATGTTCCAGAGAACTGAGCCACCCAGCCAGGGCCAGATCCTAGTTTCTTTATCTAAGATTATATTGCAAATGATTTCAGCTGTTTGTTCAAATAACAGCAGAAATAGTATTGTTCATGCTTTACTTTATTGATTCTTAATTTTTTTTGTTTGTATACATTATTCTTTATTATAACAAGGCACTGTTTTTAATTGTCATATTTTTTTTTACTATTCTTTTCTCAGGAGCCACCAGAAATGGAACTATTAAAATTTTTCAGGCCAGAAAACACTACAGTTTCTTCAAGACCATCAGTAGAGCAGCTTTCTAATCTCATTAAAACAAGTCTTCACTATCCAGAATCGTTTAATCATCCGTTTCATCAAAAAAGGTTTGAGGGTTTTTTGTTAAAAATTATTATACAATACAACACACACACACACACACACTTATTTATTTTGACGATGGCAATAACCCAAATATTGAAGAAAAAATTTAGAATAATATCAAGTGTATAGATATTGATCTTAAGTAATTTACCCTTTACCACAATTACTATATGTTGCTGCTGTGATTAAAGATGGATAGTGCCTCAGCCGCCTTAGTTACCAAATACTTCCTTTTGCTGAGAAGGTTTATCATTAAGTGAAAAACAAGGAAAAAGTATTCTATCATTTTGTTTGTTTTAGACCCAAAAAGTAAACCTAAGACATTACTATAATATAGACATATCAAACAGTTTAAGTTTTGACAGCATTATTTACTTAAGATTTATTAAGTGGTATACTTACTGAGGAATGATGTATTTATAATTTTGGTAAATAGCTCAATTACAAAACTGAAGATTCTAAAAAGAAAAATATCTGAATCAGGTGACACTTGAGAAAGTTACTGGTTTACAGGTGTAAGAAAATGGGGAGAGAAGTCTGTTAGAACCAGTCAGTAAGTGATAATCGAAGGTATGAATTTTGAAGAAGTCATCTGGACAAGCGTGGGCTTGGGGTGGGACGGAACAAAAGAGCATGGAGACCTGCAGAACAACGACGACTTCTGAGAGGGGAGCTGAGGAGAAAGAAAGGGTTCCGTGAAGAAGGCTGGTCGAGAAGTAGCAGTCAAATAATTAGGGAAAGAAAAAAAAAAAAAGACCGGTGAGGGAGAGAGTGGTATCTCAGAGGTTGAGTGAGAACAGTTCAAGGAGAGAGAAGTGCTTAGCGGTTTGTAATGCTACAGAAATGTCAAATAGTAAATGGACCAAAAAGTTGTTCATTGGATCTGACAATAAAGAGGTCGCTGATGATTTTTGAGAAGAAAGTTACTATGTAGTGGGGGTGGAAGCGTGGCATAGCAGGTTGAGGAGAGAATGGGAGGTAAGTAAGCAGACCACCCTTCCCAGCAGCTGGTCTGTGGACGGCGATCAGGACATATCCACTCAACATTATTGCTTTTTTACTGGTTAATGTATGGACATGTGTATGGTCTTGAAGAAATGATGGGATACAAGAACAATAGAGTCTTTAGTAGGTGGAAAGGTCCACACACCAGAAAACAACAAAATTAGCTTTGGGCTGTGGAAGTGTCCTCTCTCCTGTTGAAACGGAGAGAAGAAAGTAGGGAGAAACTTAACCAACAGCTTCACAGGTTTTGGGGTGTTCACAGGCACAAGGCTAGCTACTCAGAGTAGTTAGGAGATGAGAGAGTACGGGGTGCAGACTTTTTAAAAAGTGAAATTTGGGGATAACTACTGAGAGGGAATGAGAAGGAGCTGGCTAAGGGCACGTGGAAAGAGTGCTGGACCAATTAAAACCTTGACAGAGACCTAACTTCTGAAATATTTAAAAAGTAACTTGATCGTGCTGTTTTAAAACATTTTCATTGTAAAAATGCTCAAAAACAAAAATATGTGGCTGCCATGACTTTTCCCACAAAGCTAACAGCCACATAATTATCTCTATTGAAGAAATAGAGTATTGCTAGCATCTCAGAATTCCCCTCTTAGTCCACCCCCACATTGGTAGTCATGTCTTTGCTTCCCCTTATAATTATTACAAATAAGTTTATATCTAGATACTTTGATTTTTGTGAGTTTTGTGAGAAACTGGGAAGAAGCCCAGCTTCTTTCATGTAATTTTATGTTAGTAATGATCAATCATTGCATGAAGCCATAGAATTAATTCTCATTGCGATATGAGTGTTTGAACTTACCAGAATTAGTTTATCTATTCTACTGCCTATGGACTTTTTATTTTCATATTTGAACTACTTTTAATTCTACTGCTGTGAACATTATTGTATATATCCTGGTGCGTGTGTGCTTATTTATCTAGGCATTTTCCCAAAGTAGTTTTACCAATTTGTATAGCCCACTAATAGTATATGGGAATTCCCTCTGCTCTGTTATCTTCATCAACACTTACTACTGATGGATTTTTGAAAATTTTAGCCATTTGTTTTGAAAATACTTGTGGTCTTAAATTTTTGTCTAGATTTTAATGCTGCTCAGTACTCATTTCTGTGTTCCTTTGACTAATAGGTGCACACTGTGATCACTGGGAAACTGTGCTTTGGTCCTCTTCTCAGAGATTCTGATTTGACTGGCCCAGGGCGCAGGCTGGACATCCAGAGTTCTAAAGTTCTCCAGGTGATTCTAATATGCAGCCCAAGTCGAGGGGAGGGGAGTCATGTTTTACCCCTGTTGAGCCTGTCCTGACTTCACATACTGCATGAGTTTTGATTCCATGCTTCGTTTTAACCCACGGTTTACTTTGTTCTTGTTTATCAAACTGCTTCACTTACTGAATATCTTAGATTCCATGGTGCATCTTTTTAACTGTAGTGGTTGAGTCCTTGGCTGCACCTTAGAAGCTAGAGTATTTAAGTGTTCTCCACGCGATTCTGCTGGGGTTTAAAAGCATCATAGATTGTAGGCAGTGCAGGAAGTATGTGAAGCAGGACAGGTTTGATCAAACTGAAGTGGAGCAGTGGGTTAAAATTAAGTATCAAAAAATCAAAACTGCATGAAGGATATGAAAACAAGATGGGTTCAGTAAGGTTAAAATGTGGCAGTCCCCTCCCCCCCCCCAACATTGGCTGCACATTAGGATCATCTGGGTAATTTTTGAAAATCCTGATGCTCAGGTCAGTTGAATCAGTCTCTAGGAGTAGGACCCAGGCATCTATATTTTAAAAAATGCCCTCAGATGATACCAGAATGCATCTGTATCATTCATTCATTCATTGTTGCCACAGTAATGCTTCATAACAAACCACTCCAAAATTCAGTAGCTTGCAAGGCATCTACTCCCACACTCGTGGGTCTGTAGGTCAACTACAATTTGGCTGAAGCTGTGCTTCAGGCTGTGGGTGGGTTGGGTAATTTAGTGAGAGCTGGAGAGGTGAGAGGTAGTGGTCGGAGAGTGAGTGAGTATTATTTCGGAGGACGCTCTTTCAGTGACAAAAGGTACATAGCATGGTCATGGCAGATAAATGACTGACTTTGGAAGACTACTTATGGCGACAAGGGTGACAGATCAAGGGCTTGAGGGGTTGAATAAGCCATCTACCTAGACAAATGAAGTTGTACAAGAGGGTGACGAGATTTGGGATGGCAAGATAGAAGGCAAACTCATGCTGAAACTCAGTAAACGAAGCCAGTGTTTGATGTGGAAGAGAAGCCTCCAGCGACCTTTGTCCTCTAGGTGGTGAGCCTTTGCTTACAGACGTGAGAGAGGAATGTTACCCTCATCTTTATCTCAGGTACTTCAGCTGCCTTCCCCTCCCCTCAGAGGATTCCTGCCTGCACTGACTTACTGTCCCTGGTTTCAGTTTGTCAGTACAGGACTGAAAAAAAAAAAGAATGAAAACCTTGGAGTACTACTTTATGACAAAGATCAAAGCGTTCTGATGGAAGAAGAAATCAAGAAGTGGCATTGAGAACTGCATTAACGATACGCTCTGACCTGAGACGTAAAAGATAGAAGAAAACCAGCATTTAGTATTGAGAGGGCTGTGGCGGAAGCTGTGTGCTCCACCCAGTTTCTGATGAAGGTGCAGAAACATAAAGAGGAGAGATTGAGGATCTAGAGAAGCACTCTTCCAGATCCTCTTAATGTCATGTAGAAATGTGGGGGGTGGGATGGGACAGGCGCGGGACCCAGCAGTGGAGGATGAGAATATGAAAAAGGAGAGGTGACCGGAGATGATAAAGATATGAGTCCTCCTGGGTTTGGCTGCCATGGACTTTCAGAATAAAAAGTCTGATAAGGTTCACGGAGGTTTGGAGTGTGCTAAGCATTATTCTCAGCACTTAGCATATTTGACCTTAGCTAATCACCACAACCTCAAAGGTAGGTACAGCTGTTATTCCCAGTTTACCATTGAGAAAACAGTACAGAGCTGAGCTGATATTTGACCATCAGTAGCTTGACTCTAGACCTCATTCTTTTAATAATGCCAAATTTTCGTGGTGGGAGAATAGTTATCAGCAGCTTGATCCCTAGGCACTGTTTGTGGCTCATCAGATCTTAGAAGGACTATTGTATAAAGCAGTGGTTTTCAGAATGTGGTCCCGGACCAACATCATCATCATCATATGGGAACTTGTTAGAAATGCAGATCTTGGGCCACACTCCAGATCTGTTGAATCAGAAGCTCTGGGAGTGGGGCACAGCAGTGTTTTATAACAAGCCCTCCAGGTGATTCTGGTGCATGCCCAGGTATGAGGACACCAGTCAGATGTGAGAACTACCTGGTGCAAAGAAGAATAGTGTCGGGGGACTGATTCAGAGTCTGTTACCGGAAACCAAGAGACATGGTGACTTGTATTTGTGAGGAAAATGAAGATGGAGTGAAGTAACCAGGTTCTGGAGATACGTGGAAGAAAACATGGATAGGAACTGATGAAGAATAATAGAAAATAAGGAGTGGGGATGGGGGCTGCTGCCTCGCTAGCCCCCATCCCCACTGCAAAAGCGCTGAGTGTCATGCCTCAGGCTTGCTGGGATGGGTGGAGGTGCTGTTCACTGACCCTGAGTGCAGGAAGTGGAGGGACGAAGATAATGAGTGTGGTCTGGAGCTAGGGAACTTCCAGATGTTCACATTTCTTCCTTTACTAGAAGCATTTAGGTAAGGCACGGAGAATTTGATAGTTAAGGATCAAATGGAATAAAAGCAAAAGTTCCTGAGGTTTTGTTTTGGGTTCCAAATTATACAATTTTTTAATGAGGTGCTTTCAGACTGGAAATGTACTCTGGTCTTGCTGCCCTCTTCTCCTTGTGAGAAGTTCCTGGGGGAGGCAAGAGCATAGCACCAGAGCAACCTAAGGGTATGTTTTTATTTAGGGAAAGTTGTTACTTAAAGTTTTGAGAGCATAAAACATTGGAGCAGAATTTTAGTTATTTTTGTGAGCGCTTATAAGGCTATTATTTTTTCTTTTTTTTTGTTTCCTCTTTGTTTGTGTTTATAGGGTAAACTGTAAATAATAGTATGTAACCTGGCTTCATTTACTCACAGGTTGTGTTAATTTATTATGTTCTTGATTTGAAATCTACACCAGTTTTTTCATATATCTTCTTTTGTCACTGCCTATTCTCTCTCCTGTGCTTTGGTAACTTATTAATTATAAAGTGATACCAGAAACTACGTTACCTGCGCAGATGTGTCTGCTTGAAAGGGCTCTTCATGTAACTCACACAGAAGTAATTCTCACATTCTCCAAAATGTGATGGCTTTTGTGCACATTTGATAGAAAAGCAAATGTCATTCCAGGCCAGATTCTCAAAGTAATTTTGAAGAAACGTGAGAGAAGAGGGTTAGTTGTTGGCATTTTTGTGATTTATTTTTTTCTCCATTGATCTTTTTATAGTTGAGATTATTTACTTCTCTTTTTCATTTTGGGAAATAACCACCAAGAACTATTTTAGGTTTTTAAGATTAGTGATAATAAATGGAAATAAAGGGTTTTGTGTATGTATATATTCTGATAGTTATTCAACATTGTATTCCTGTGCTTTACTTCTTACTTACACAATTTGTCTTAAGTGATTTTAGAACTTAATTTTTTTCCTTTCTTGAATCTAATTGTTTTCAAGGAGCTTATGCTCTATTAGGTGCTCTTACGTGTTATTTTCTTGGAAGTTGCTGCTTGGGGGTTGTAGAAACACAGCTCATTTGTCTGTTTTTCTTCCACAGTCTTTGTTTAGTACCGGTCACCCTTTTACTCTCCAATTGTTCTAAGGCTGATGTCGATGTCATAGTTGATCTTCGGCATAAAACCACAAGGTAAAGATTTATTTAGTGCAAGATTATTTGTAGTTTAAGATCGATTTGAGAGCAATTTAATATTTTTAAATTATGCGAATAATGACTCACATAGGTAGAGAAAGAAAGTTTATTCAGGCTTCCCTTGATTTGTAGTTGTGGTTGTTTGGTGTTACAGGTGTGTTAGAGGAGAGTTGTGGGGTGGCGTTGTGGTAGTGACACAGTGGAAAGCCTGTCCAAACGCAGCAAATTAATTTGGCTAGAGCTAAATGTTTTTATAAAAGTTTGTTTGTGAGAAAGAACTCTAAAATTGAAAAACGGCAAGTTTGTGAGAGAAGGCTTATTATTTTTTTGTTTCTTTCCTGATTATAAGTAATATTTAATTTTCTAAAATGCAGGCCCATACTCCTATGTCCAATAATCTAAGAGCTAGGTGGTTTTTGGAATTCAGAAATTTTTGGATATTTAGAAAAGTAATGTGAAATGTATACTGATTGTTATGTAACATCCCAAAGAGGATCTGAAGCAGTTCTCTGAAATTTAAACATGTTCTGTGTATGATTATGTGTATTATAAGTTAAGTAACTGTTGCTTTATTGTAGATACTGGGTTTCTTTCCATTTTTCACTATTGTGAACTGTTTTAATATTATAAGATTCTTGTATACACATTTATTTTTATGTATGAATAACCAACTAGTAGTTGAAAGGTCAGGTTTGAAATCAGGTTCCATCATTTACTAACTGCTGTTTGCATGTTAAATAAGTTAATTTACTCTTAGTCTCATACCTAGAACATAGTAATTATTAATAATTGTTAGCTGTTATAGCAGTAGTGATAACAGCATTGCCATTATTGTTATCATTAATAAGCAGCTGGCTTCATGAAATGACTTCTAAAAATAAAATTGCTTAGATGAAAGGGATGTGTTACTGGGACTTAGGGAAAAAATGATAAACAAAAAGCCCCTCCAACTAACTTAACCCTTTTCCTCCTTCCTTAGTCCAGAATCATTGGAAATCCATGGATCATTTACATGGCTTGGACAAACACAGTATAAACTTCAGCTTAAAAGCGAGGAGATTCACAGTTTGCAGCTGAAAGCCTGCTTTGTCCATACAGGTGTTTATAACCTTGGAACTTTCAGGGTATTTGCCAAGTTGTCGGACCAAGTCACAGTGTTTGAAACGAGTCAGCAGAACTCCATGCCTGCCCTGATCATCATTAGTAATGTGTGACAACTTGTAAAGTTGTACTGAAAGCCACAGGAGTTAGCATTATTTTACTGACTGGGTTTGACCGTGGTATTTGAAATACCTAATTGTTCTGGAGGTTGGTCTCAGATCACCACAAAATACTTGACAGTTTGTTGATGATGCGAAGCGCGTTGGACTGAGAATACTGATACTACTCTTTTTTTGGATTTCTTTAAACCTGGTAATAATTTACATGCTCCTAATACAGAATTTCAGCATATCCATGCACCTTATTAAGCCCCGTCTTAAAAACCAGTGTCTGAGTCTGCTGTTACCAACTGTCGGTGGTGTGCGAACATTAGGAGGCGGTTGTGCAGAAGGAAGAGCCTTGTTGGCCATACTCCGGGTAAGCCATTAGTCAAGTTCCAGCTTTACTGTGAAGTTTATAGAGTATTAAATGCAAATTTTCCTATCTTGCTTCACACAGTTCTCTAAAATCAGTTTTGAACTTTGGTTATGGAATCATCATACGTCAGTATCTGGTGGTTCTTCTGGCTTATACATGACTTTGTAAAAAGAAAAATTTTTCTGATGCTTTGAATATAGTTTTGAAAGGAGTTTGACTTTTTTTCTTCACTTCCGCACAGTGTGCACTGTTCACAATACGAAATTTTTGTCATTTAAATGAGCATATTCTTTATTATGTAACTTTAACAGTTGAGTTGATCTGTTTAAAATATGAATCTCAAGTTAATTAAAAATAAGCTTTTCAAAAGTGTATTATATTTATAACAAATGTACTGTAAATAGAATAAAGACATGCTATTCACTGTATAGAATTATCAGATGCTCTTTTTTTTTTCATTCTGATGACCTAATATATTCTTTGTTTAAAATGAATGCCAGCCATATCCCGCCCAATTTCCTGAGAAAGCATTACCATTTTTGGGTCCAAAAGGGAAGTAGTTGTTCCTGCAGTCCGTGTGGTCTTCTTACACACGAGCAAATTAACATCGTCCTTAAATGTGTCATGTCTGGTGCCCAGTTACGAGTTTGGGTACCCTTTTAGATGCTGAGGGGAAGGAAGATCGGTGCTTATTGTGCCTATTAAAAATGGCCACATTGAAGACTCTGGGGCTGGCTATGGAAGACCAGGCAATTTAGCGTTCCTGCTGAAGAAAAGTAAAAAATTCGAACAGAATAGAAGAAAACATCTTACTAAAAACAGTGTTACCAATATAGTCAGTTATTAGAGGACTGAAATCCAGAAGAAAGTGGAGAGGGATGAGACCATCGTTTGGGACTGCTTTGCCTTGGAGTGTTTGACCACTCAAGAGGCAGCATCTGAGAGGCAGAGCCTTGTATTTGACTTTGAAGCAAGAAGTGTAGGTCAGGAGAAATAATCTAATCTGAAGCGAGCAGTGGAAAATGACGGAAAGTAGGTGAAGAAAAGGTCAGAGACCTACTGGGTTCGGTGAGAAAGTCTTAACCTGTTTGTTTGGAGCCCTCGAAAGAGGAGAGATAATAGGGCAAAAGCAGTATTTGAAGAGAATCTGAGAATTTTCCAAGATGGACAATCAGGTTAGATTCAAGTAGTTCAGTAAGTTCCAAACAACATAAAAAGAAACCTATGTATCCAGATGTGTCATAGTGAAATTGCTGGAAATTAAAGACAGAAAATAGTCTTGCCCTGGCTGGTGTGGCTCAGTGGATTGAGCACCAGCTTGAGAACCAAGCTGGTTTGATCCCAGGCAGGGCACAGGCCTGGGTTGCAGGCCAGGTCCCCAGAGGGGGGTGTGCGAGAGGCAACCACACAGTGATGTTTCTCTTCCTCTTTCTTCCTCCCCCTCTCTAAAAGTAAATTATATATATCTATATATATATCTATATATATATAGATATATATATATTTTTTAAGTCTTGAATACAGAAGACAAAACTTACTTCACCAAAAATACTGGAAGCCAGAAGACAGTGGGGTAGCTTCAAAGGGTTGAAAGAAACTTGCTGGCTCAGCCAGAATCCCAAACTCGGCGATAATACTTTTCAAGAATGGAAGTGAAACTAAGACATTTTCAGACAAAACCTGGAAGTTTACTACTTCAGGTTGTCTTAAGACAATGATGTCTGTGTAAATGGGAATTTTTCCATTCATTCCCCAAATAGCTATGCAAATCCACAAGAAGAGCAAGTGAGACCACACCTAACTCATGCTTTTAGCATAACTAGACGAGATTACGACTAACCTCAAATTATCTGTACATGAAAAACTTAGCACTAAATTCTATCTCAAGCCTCTAAGCTTTGGGGGTGAGTAGAGGAGGGGCAGACAGGAATCCAGAAAGGCTGTGGGTAGAAGATAGAGGCCTTAAGGGTGAGTTGAAATCCCTGTAAACCAAGGAAACTGATCCTGACTGTGAAAGTATTCAACAAGGGAGCTGGCGGAGCGGAGCTGTGATGATGGGCACAGCATTGAGGCTCTTCAGTGGGGTCTTGTAGGAGCTGCAACAGAAATTACCTTATAAATCAGCTACTTAGAAGACTGTTGAGTATTTTGAGGCTTGTGCAGCCCAAATAACTTTCAACTGAAATTCTTTCATTAAAGAATCGTACCCTTAAGTCTGGTTCCAGGAGATTCCAGGAAACTGCACATGCATGTAGGGACCCTAATGGCACACCCAATACTACAGTATCTTTAAAATGTAAGGTTTGCCAGGCAGCTTGTAAGAGCAAGGCTTTAAATGGAATGGGACACAGGAACAGGGCCTACAAGGCGGGTGAGGAGTGCTGGTGGGACTAGCAGGAATGGGGGCTATACGGCTCTAAAGCAGAGCTTCAAGAAGCCTTGCAGCATGTAGGGGGCAAGGGGTCTGTATATAGGCCAAGGAGTAAGCCCAAAGTACACCTGGTACCTTAGAAGTTTCCATTAGGACACACAGTCCAATGAGGAACAGTTTTGCATCCAACTGAAGGAATGTACAGAAAAGATAGTTTCCGTGCCCCTTGGTGTCAGGAAGTTTTAATTAAGGTCTGGAAATAAATTACTTCAAAACTCTGAGATGATTCTTATCAGGGAGTAGAAAAAACAGGCACTGGTGTCTTATGATTGCTCTTCAGAGTTGAAACAAATATTTTTAAAGTATATAATATTTGATCACAATGTAAGTAGGTGAAGACAGAAGATTGATGGGAACTGTAAGAAGACATACGTCTTTAAGCACAATATTATAAAACCATATTTCCCAAAATGTGTTCCACTGAATAGGATGTTAAAGGTATTAGTAAAAAATGAGTTCCCTGACTAAGGAAATATGAAATTAAAGAGGTCTCTTTATTGCTCATGTGTGTTCATGGAGTTTCCCAGGCATATTTGATAGAATCTAAAGTGTTCTAGCCACTTCCTAGCCAAAGTTTCCAGAACTGGTGTTATGCTCATAGACTAGAGCTTGGCAAACTTGCAAAGTGGCAGGTAATATATTAGTCTCTATTGCAACTACTCGGCTCTTCCATTATAGCACAAAAGCCGACAAACAATGTGTAAGTAAATGGGTGTGGCCGTTTTGTAATTAAACACCTATCCTGTAAATAAAGTTTTATTCACTTTAATACTGAGTGACATTGTTATCATATCTTGGGAAGCTGGACATGACCAGAGAGTAAAGGAGGAGAAACTAGAGGGGACAGAGCATAGGGCGAAGGGATACCTCATTCCTTCCTAAAGGAAGGTTTCAGGAAGACCTTGCAAGTGATTCTTGAAACCAACTACCTCCACTAGAGGGCGCCAGGGGTACAATATTGCGTCAATGCTATCTCTACAATTTGCCTTTAAAATGTTGAAATTAATGTTTTATTATGAGATAGCACTTAGTGGAGTTGGAGTTAGCATTAGACTTTTTTTTAGCAGAATCAGACAAATTAATGATAATAATATACTAGCCTAAGGCACTAAAAGTATTAACCCAGGGAATACATCTTAATTAAAACAGTTGCTGACTTTTTAGTAGTCTTTACATCATCCAGAGAATCAAGATGGATGGGTTTTCTTGAAATTTTTAATAATTTAAGACAAATTTTTATTGTTTAGAAAGTCATTTAGCTTGTCACAATGCGGTCTAAAATGGAAGCTAAAATAGAAAATTGTTAAATCAATAAAACCTCTGATAAGATTTCCATGGGTAAGATTTCCTATGTTCCTACTTGTTGGTCATGGACACATCTCTTTTTTTATAACAGGATTCTTTTATGATATTTAACTGAGATCATGGGTTTTAAAGTGCTTGGAACACGGTGTTTAGGACATAGTAAAGCATGGCCAAACGGTGTGTTGGTGAGCTACCTGTTTCCAAGTGTCTGGAGAGCTCTTGCTGGTGGTCTCTGAGGACTGAGCAAGACGGCTGGAAGCAGAAGGCCCCCCAGACTGCGGTGGAGAGCAGGAAAACTTACCAGCTTGATTCGCTCACTCGGGCAGCTTTCGGAAGTGCCTCCCAGAAGTGAAAATTTGGTACTGTTTAGAAGTTTGGCAGAAGTAATCTTTCAGATTTTAAAACAAACGCTACCATTTTAAACTAAAACGTTGATTTCAAAATCAACACCAGGATTGAGATATCAATGTGATGTTTAAACACTTCAGGTGTTTAAAGGAAGGTTGTGATACTTTCTTAGTGATAAGGTAAGTGTGATTGGAGTTGAGGAGCTCACTGAGGATAATGCACTATGTATAACCTCCGTGAACAGGACTGCGCTGGGAGATCTAGTGTGAGTGGCTCCTGCCGAGGTTTGAAGTCGCAGCCTTTCTCCTTAACAAATGCAGGAAAGTGAAAGTAACCGCCCACTTTGGTTTTCTCATTTGCCCGGTGTGGCCACAGTAGTTGCCCTCTCACTGGGACATGGTGAGGGGCAAATGACTTAATTCCATTAATTTCTTAGTTCAGTGACTGATAGGTGGTAAATAGTCAACAAAGCTATTATTTTTATGCTTGATTGATTTAAATTCCACTTGAGAATGCTCTTTGTAAGCCTCTCTATTGGATGCAGTTCAGGTGGCTGTATCAACCATCAACCTATAATCAATTCTGTCTATAGCAACCATTGTGCTATTTTTAGTTTCCAATTTCGTTAAAGATTATAGGCTTTATTTTTATTGCAGGCTTGGGCCACATGTACATCGACCATGAGAGTTTTGCTTCCTTCATGTCATCTCTTAATACTTCAAGTAGTGCAGGACACGTACTGAAAATTCTTGTTGGGTTGAATAGGACTGAATTGATTCAATCACATTTTGTGGATTTTAAGCTGAATTTTGTGATTAACACAACAGCTCTGCAAAGACTTTAATGCTTTGTAAATGCTCTATAAATGACAAATATTCATAATTCTGGTATTTGATTGAATAAAAATGAACTTTTAAAACTGAATTCACACACTGGCATGCACAGGGATTTATTTGTAAGTTTTTACATTGAAAACTTTCGTTCACGTTGTGGGGGATACACACTGTCCGTAATGTGCTTGCACTGTGGAAGCCCAGTCTTCTCTTGGTCTTTGAAGGCACTCTTTATATGCTTTTTGCTTAGAAGGAAAATCATTTTGTTTTTATTAGAGGTTTAAGCCTCGTAATATATTAAGGAGCCTATGAGGTAATTTTCTCGTCATGCCTTTACTAACACACTCAGTTTGATGCTGCTTTCTTATTTCTTAGTTTCTTGCATTGAAATAGTGTTTTATCTTAAAACAACCCAAAAACCTCATTCTGTCCCAAAAAAAGTGGTTCCTCAATACACTGCAAATGCCTCTAGCAATAAAAGATTAGATTATATAATATGTTCTCTAAAATTTGAATGGATTATACTATCCCAGCAAGTGTGAGTTGATTGTTGCCACTATTTAACTACATATTTTGAAAGCTGTGTGCTTATTAGACCATATTTCTGGAAGGTTCCATGAGAACCTGGTAATGGTGACTATCGCTGGTCTGCAAAGTTGATGATGGAATAGGAGTGGGAGGGAACTTTTCATTCTACATGCTTTGTCGTCATTTACATTTCAAACTATGCAAATATCTTTATTTTTAAAGTTAAAACAAAAACAAAAGCCATTTTTATCCCCTATTTTAATTAAGCAGATCTGAATAGGGAATTCTTAATTTACATACTCAACAACAAAAATGCTCACTTTTTAGGTTTCCTCAGTGATTTGGCATTTTTATGAGCGTAATGACAGAATTGAAAATTAGCTCCTGAGTGAATGCATAGTGCCCATATTTAACAGTTGTTGGTAATTACTGTAGTTCTCACATTGCCTTGAGTAACAATCTAGTTTTTTGCCTTTAAGTGACATTTTTGGATCAATTCCCTTTAATAACAAGGAACTGGCATATTCTTTTTTTTTCTGCTGAAAGTTGGATTTTTTTCCCATTGCTATTTTTCCCCCTTGTATCCCTCCCCCACCCAACAATCACCACTGTTGTCCTTGTCCGTGAGTCCTTTTTCCTTTTTGCTCAATCCCTCTGTCCCCTAACCTCCCCACCCCTCAGCTGTCATCCTGCTCTCTATGAGTCTGTTTCTGTTTTGCTTGTTAGGAACTGATGTATTCTTAGAGTTTCCCAGGAATTATTTTACATCACTCATAAAATTCATGGACAAAATATGTCCCATTTCCTCATATAATGCCTAATTATTTCACTCTGAAGTACCAAGGATCCAAACTCCATTTGTAACAGATTTATGAAGGTTTGTGTCAAAGGAGCACAGCCCAACAGCAACTGAAAACAATACCATTTGTCCAGCTAAAAGTCCTTTGGCAACCCTATGCCAGGGCATCACTTCCCACTGACCTGCTGTACCAGTTTCCCTCTTGTCATCTGGTGCCCAACCTCCCTCTCTCCCTCCCTCCTTCTCTCCTTCCTTCCCTCCCTTTCAGACTGTCTTCCTGAAGTTCAATATTTGTGGCTCATGTAGCTACTACTTGTGAAGAGCAGGACTGTGTCGGATGCAGCGGAAAGCAAGTTTTCCCTCCACCCCCGCAACGCACACACGCAAACCCAGCAGCCCCCCTGAGGGCAAGGCTGGGCGCCACAACTTCTAGTCATTGCCCTCCAGTCACTTGCAATCTCAAGAACAGCCTCAATTTCAGTAAGTAAAGATGCCAAGCATTTTAACAACCACAGTTATGAATTTTATAAAGTTTCTCTTCTGGAAAACCTTAAATTGGGAGGGAGAGTGGCCAACCACTTCTCCCTTTTATATTGTGGGCTTCTCTTCCATCTCAGCCCACCTGGCTGCCCCCAAGTCCTTCAGAATGTGATAAGAAGATAAGAAGGAAAAGCAAGGGCTAAGAAAGCTCTGACCTCACTGGCGCTGTGGCGATCTGGCTGTGTTCTCTGGGCACTCTGGTTTTGTATTTCTTTAAAGTGACTATCAGGGAATGTTTGGTGGGTTCTTGGGGGACCTTCCAGCCCTCATCTAAAGTTCCTCAAGTTCCTCCAATGTGGGCGATACCTCCTTGGGTGGCTGTTTATGGTGTTCTCTCTTTCTCTTTATTATCTATCTATCTATCTATCTATCTATCTATCTATCTATCTATCTAAATCTGGCTCCTAGTTTTCCCTTGGTGAAACTTTTAAATCCAGCTACAGGACGGCTTTCTCTTGTTCATGGTCCAACAAACTTGAGTGCAGACTATTCCCGATGCAGTGACTGTTCCTTACTCTTCTGTCGGAGGGACTAGCCAAACACACTTTATCCACTGTGGGCTTTTCCAGCCCTGGGCCCGGGGCTGTCTCTTCCTTCCAGTCTCCAGGAGATGCAGGTCGAACTGTTGAGAAGTTCCTTTGAAGTCCTGTCTAGTCCTCTAGACCTGACCAAGGGTATGAATACCCTTGCGGTGGCTGCTGAGTCACCTGGAAGCTGACGCCCTCTTTTGTGTCTCCTGCAAAGGCTGGTTAGTACCTCACTTTGGAATATGGGAGTACTTTGCACCTTTTGTTTTACCCTTGGAGTTTGGGAGCATCACTGAAGTTGAAAATACAAAGAGTTCCATTTTAACAACTCATTTCATTCATGTAACAGAACAATTGGGTTTCTTTGTGTCAATGCCGAAAGGTAATACAACTAAACTGACCTGTTGGCTTTTTGGAGGTGGTTCTTTCTTGAGGAATTTTATTCTGTCTCTTCTCTAGTCTACATATTTTCACTCTATTACCCATTTCCTTTTTCACTTTTCTCTATTGTCTCAGTCCTGGTCTCAATATTTCTGCATTTTTAGCAATGTCTCTTGTTCGTGCTGCTGCCAATATAGATTTTGATTGTGCCCTGGTTATGGTTTTATTTTCCACTCCTTTCAAGTCATTCTCATCATTGTGTCCTTGTGATGTTATCTCTGCCCTGTGCTCTGGTTACACAGAGAGGATGGGTTCATTCAGTGTTTGTTTTTTAATGTGATGGGTGTATCTTTGGCCAGGTATTCTGTCTGCTTTAAGATTTAAAATTACAAGGTAATTTTTCTTGTTCTTTTTTCTTGTAGAATTTTTATACATATTCTGGTCTGGTTTATAAACTCATCTTTTAAAATAATGAGTTTTGTGGAGAACATTTTGCAGGAGGTTCATGGTGAAGAGGGTTATATGTGTGTTTGATGATGCTGTCCCCCAGCAATTTTCCTTCTCATTGATGGGTCTGTCTGTTGACTAATTTTAGCCTTTGCTCTTTTTTAGCCAACCAAGATTAAGAGCTGTAGAAGTTGCTGCTGTTTCTCCTCCACTTTGCCTCATGGCAAGATTTTTTCTTACAAAATGGCTTGTCAGTATAACTTCCTGTTCAGCCCTGCCTTCTCTGTTTTTCTTCAGATTCAAACTCAAACAAGAGAGATTCTCGTCTTGACTTGCAGGACAGAACAGCCTTCTGGTTTTTCTCCAACACCTCTGATGCTCCTTCTGAATCTCCTTTTTAAGCTCATTCCACCACCAACAGCTGGGCCGAATTGTGTGTTGAAGGGCGGGCTGGTTTTGGCACAGCAGGAGATTTCCTTCAGAAAGGGGGAACTTGGTTCTATTCTTATTTTTTCTTTCCGGGCTTCCATGGAATCCTGGGCTAACAGTCATAGAAAATCACAGGGAAAGTGCCTTTCCTCCTGAGTTTTTTAGGGTGCATACTGAGGCATTTAAAAATTAACTGTGTTCAAGGACTAGAAGAATTAACAAAGAAGACAACAAAGAAATAACTGTACAACAGAAAAAACATCCAGAATGAGATAAAATAAATTTTTGAAATATTCTTATATAATAAATGAAAGCTAAGATTAATGCTATTGTTTAGAAAGCGGTTCTTCTCTTATGAAAAACAGAATTGTACACTCAGGAAAGTTAATTAAAATCTAGGAAATGCCTGTTTAGTCTAAAATGAATTGTAGTTTGGGGAGATTCAACACTCCTTATTAAGTTTAACATTTAAAAAATTGGGACCATCTGCTTGGCAGTTAAATTTTTATGCTGCATATTTACCATTAGTGTATTGAATCAATCAGAAAATGAATACCTGCAACTCAGGTGCAATTTGTAAAAAAATGATTTGCTACAGTAACAATATTATGTTACAATAATTCCTACGTTCTTGTATATAAGAACTTGGAAGTTGCTACTTTATACAAACACTCATGTGCCTATTATAACTATTTTAAAATAAATATTTGGGTTTCCCAGATAGGAACTTGGAACTGGATGCTTCTCACAAACACACATTTGTCAATTATAATTTTTTTCTAATGTAAGCTTAGATCCACTGTTTTCCAGCCAAAATTGCTCTCTGAGCTTTAACCCCGACATCATCACTTATGTGTCCCACAGACACTTGAACTCGGCATGTTCTTAGCTGCCCCACCCTCCCCAGCTTGATGCTCCTACCAACCTCCTTGTCTTGTGCTGCCCTTCAGGCACATGTCAAAGTCAGGACACAGAGGCTTGTCTCTGACTTCTTCCTCACTCTCATCCTCTGCATCCAATGAACTTCCAGGTCCTGTTCACACAGTCTCCTGTCGCATGAATTTGTCTGTTTTTCTCCTTTCCTATTGCTGCCCTGACTCCAGCCTTCTGTGAAGAACAAACCACACTACCAAAGTTACCTAACGGGCCTAACCCTCAGGCTCACCCCTTCTCCGATGCAGTTTCCAAATTATAGCTGAAGTATCCTTCTGATCGTTATTTCCTCGTTGGATGCTTCTTTTCCTTAATAGAAAATCTAAACTCCCAGCGGGCTGTTTGTCCTGAGACTCATTTTAGACTCATCTTTCCCCTTGCTCCACCTCGTTCCCTAGGCAATGTTTCAGAGCAGCTTTGAGTGTCTTCAATGCGTCACACTTTTTTTCTGTCACTTCTGGGTCTGTGTATAAACACTTCCCTCCACCCACACACACCCTGAGCGCTCTCCTCGCTGTCCTTCAGGATTCCAGTTAGATATCTCCTTGGAGCCTAAGTGCCATAGCCCCCAGTGCATTGCCTACTGTATCGGGCCATTCATGCCACTGTGGAGATTGCTGGTCACCCCACAATATCCATTCTCCCCTCCCCATATATTAGCTAGCACAGGCCTCGTCAGAATGAGGAACTCTAGTGAGCAGAGGTGGCTGCATGTCTAAATTCCAGCCTATGGCATGTAACTGAATTGTCATGTGTGACTCCTGGGAAGTGCCCTTAAAGGGCAGGGGTAGGCCTGCCTTCTTTCCTTTTATCTTTTCTGAAGCCCAGAAAGCAGAGAAGCGGGGGGCTGGAATTGGAGGGGCCACCTTTGGCCACCTTTAGCCATGTGTTGAGAATGGAGCAACAAGTCAGTAGAAACCCTTGGTCCTGATGATTGTGGAGTTCTGTTTGCCTGCACTTTTGTGAGGAAAAAAAATCCTTTATTTTAGCCATTAGTATTTTTACTGAACATAACCCTAACTAATAAAACTACAGTCATTGCCAGTAAGGTGTGTTGTTTCCAAGGGTTAAGTTTCTTGAGGGCAGGTGTCTCATTCACCGTTATACCTGTCGATCTTAGCACAGTGCTGGCTACGTGTTACAGGCCAAGACTCTTTCCTTAAAAATTTTTGTTCAGTGAGTGAATCAACCAGATATGGAGGCAGGCTGGTTTGGTGTGCAATATTTTATTATTTAAAGCCAATTTTGAATACAGCAGTTAGTTGAGTTTAGCATTGCTTGTATCGATCAATTTCCCCTCAAATTCTCCATCTCCCATCTCTTTAAAGTCCAGTCTTTAAGAAGACTCCCCTTTACCAGGTTACCCTCGTTATCCTCAAGGATACTTAGCTACTGGAAGTTCGTCCTGGCTGTGCTTGTCCGGATAACTGCTGCTGTGGCTTCTGGGGCCACCTCTAGCCACTGGGCAGGTAACAGGCTTCACTTTCGCTGCAGCTCCTCTCATGCTACTTGGCCCAGCCAGGCCCTTCCTCAACACCCCAAAGCATAGCTGACACTGAGCTGTATCACTGAAACGAGAATTAACCGGAAACTCCCTGGGAAGAACACAGACTAGAGTCTGTTTTCGATATGGAGTAAAATTTCCTAATTTAAACAAAAGTTTAAAGTCCAAGCCTTCATCAATCCATTTGTCTCAGTGGGCTTTCACTGATTGGTTGCGAGGGCTACACGAACTGCTACTGATTAAATATTTATGAGATGTCTTTTATACTGGAATGTAAACGAACCTGCCTGACCTTCACTGCAGAGGAGGCTCTTCCCTACATACATACCCTGGAAACGGTAGTCTGAAACCAAAGGCCAGTTCATGCTCAGACTCACAGGCCATGCGGTAGTGCAAGGGGAGCCATGGAGAACTGTCTCCCAACAGAAGGCGGCCGTTATGTCCCTAGAGGGTACCTTGAACATTTAAGACACTTTCTTGAACCATATTAAGAGTAGCAAAACACTTAGAATGCACTCCACCTGGAACAAGGTCTTTATCTTACTGTAATCTTGAAGGAAAAGGGAAGTGTTATATCAAGAAATTGTTAGGATTGCTACCAAGAACCAGGGACTATGGAGAGCCTTAGAAACTGTATTTATACCCTCTAGTGTGAATCATAAAAAGAAAGTCTGTGCTGGACATTTATTTCTTTGTATTACACCGTGATTATCTGATGACAATTGGAAATTCTTTGCAGATCAAGACATTTGTTATGCTATCTCTTTGCCCTCAAATGACTGCTAACACAATTCCAGGGCTCCCAATAGTCACACAACCTTTTCTATTTGGGGAGGCTGACACCTGGGCCACAGCTTGTCATTTCCTTCTTATTCACCGTTCGGCATTGCACGCTTTCAGATGTTCTATATTTAGTGGGTCGCTGCCCCACATGAGATGGTTATCTAGAGGGTTTTTAGCTCTTGCCAGGTAAAGTAGCTTTACCTGCAGTTCCTGATTTATGGCAGAAATATCACAACTCTCATCTTTTGTAGCATTTTATACTCTTCCATCTTTTATGGAATATTTTTAAATCTTATTTTTTATGTAATAAAATATGATAGGAATGGCAAGCTTTTAAATAGAAAGAAAGAGACAAGCTGAACCTACTTTAACAAGTTAAACCTGAATCTTACATTAACTTTTAACTGTTTGTGGCTTTGGGAATTAAAATTCTATGTCCCCCAGTTTGTGAGTTAGAAAAAGTCATGTGTGTGTGTGTGTGAGATATACACTTTCTAGTTTGTAACATTAAAACACATGTATGTGTATATTTAGTGATTCATAAAAATAGCTACTTTGAAAATTAGCACTATTTGCAATGATCAGAACAATGTACCTATTTGGTTGGAACTGATGATGAGGTTTTATAAAAGGAAGCCCTCTAATTTGTTGATTTAAATTAAGTTCAAATTTTCACCTATTAATCTTTCTTTTTTAAAAAATTGTTTTAAATTGATTTTAGAGAGAGAGAGGGAGATAGGGAGAAACATTGATTTGTTGTTCCACCTATTTATGACTTCTTCGGTTGATTCTTGTATGTGCCCTGCTTGACTGGGGATCAACCCATACCCTTGGTGTATCCGGACCATCCTTTAACCGACTGAACTATGTGGCCAGGGCCAACACCTGTTAATTATTCTTAAAGCACATCATCTTACACCATTGCCATTTTCAATGTTAACGCTAAGCCCAGGAGTTGCAGGAGGGTGTCTATTGTCTGGCCAAGAGTGGCTGCCACGCTCATGGGCCTTCCCAAGGTGACATTTGCCTCAGCCAGTTCACTGCCTTCAAGGCACTGTCCCTGAGCCTTGACTTTTCAGAAACTGGCCTTTGACAGAAACCTAGGAAGAGATTCATTACTTGTGCAGACAGGTACGCACACTCACACACACACACATGCTGAGCTGAAGGTATAACGTATACCCATTTACCAGTTTACAAAAAGCCGTGGCCCCTGACAAGTGGATCGGAATGCTCATGCTGTCAGGTCTGTCCTTTGGCTTCTCACTGGCACGCTACAAAAGAAGCCAAACTATAATCCAAATTTGTACGAAGACTGTCCCGTCAGAGCAGAGGGAGTTTTTGGGTTGAATCTTCAATGGCCTTGACCTATCTCAATCTCCGTGAAGAAGATATATCTCTGATAGAAAATTTGGGAATAAACTGTAAATAAATAATGTATCTGAAAAGTTTACAAGTATCCAGTCCTCCACTCTAGATTACTCTGGAGCAAAGGACTGCAAGTGACTGTAAGTTAGTAAAGGCAAAACCAAATGATAGGGAAACAGGTGTCCAGGGAGCCGAGGCACCTGCCGTCATTAGCAGGCAGCGAGTTACTACATCTTGAGTGGCAGTGAGCGTGACCACAGGTGGCTGTGTGTTCCACCGGCCGAAGCGGAGGTGCCTTGTTGGAGGTGGTGGTGACGGTATTAGGCCACCGCGAGTCCCTCTTCTCGTGTTGGGGGTTCAGTGATGCTTTCTTCTTGGAGGCAGAGATTTTAAAGAATTGCTTACCTTAGAGGAGAGTGCAGTCTGGCAAGGAAAGAACGCTGCAAAGGAAAATGTAATAAAGGGAATGGCAGTCATCAGAGGGAACAGGCAGAACAAGAGAGAAAAGAGAATTGGCCAGCAGGGGTGAGATGGGGGCGGGGGCTATTGTCTCTGCTCTCATCCTTCTGTCTCTTCCCCCTCAGGTCAGGCTCGAGCTGGAGCGGGCAGATCCTTCCCCTTTCTGTTTTTCTCTGGTATCTTCAGATTAGGAGTTCACTGTTTGTCTTTCAGGTCACTTCTCTCCCCCCCATGCTTTATAGGGTGAAGTCCACTAATATGGAAAGACTCCTGGGACTTTAGTACCTTTTGTGGGAAGGTGACTTGGGTGGAACAGAAAGAAGGAAATACCAGCAACAGGATTTGGGCTTTCAGAGAAGTTGTAAATGGGACCTGGAAGTTTTCCTTAGTGTTGGACTGCCTGCTCCCCAGAGGAGGGACCACAGTCCTTTTGTTCTCCCTCAGGGAGGAGAGGACCTTGAGAAGCACTATTGTTGAGGAACAGGATCAGGGAAATAGAAATAGCAAGTTAAAACACTCGAAAGAGGTGGATAGGAAGTGGGCATGTTCTCTGACGCTGCTTAGCATAAATACGGGAGGGAGGGGTTGTCCAGATGAGCCAGGGGTTAAAATACACTTTTAGACTCTCATTCTGAGTTTTGACTCATATATCTTTTAAAATTGCAATTCTGTATTCCAACTAGGTTTCACAGTGAAAAGATATATTTCTCATTGTAAATGTTGAAATTGACTTTCTGTATCAAATTAGTCCTATTTGAACCTGAATGTTGTGATCCAACCACGTTGTGACCCACTAATGTTGTGACCCAATTTTCCATGGGCCTAGTCACCCCAGAAAGAACAGAATATTGAGATTCCAGAACTTCCAAGTGGAAGTCCAAAGTCTATAGTATTTCTGAGTAATTCTGACATCTTTCTTGACCTTCTATTTCCACACAATTTCAAGATCTAAAAACACTTTGGAAAAATTTTTTTTAAATGGTCATAAGTCATATAATGTGATTTGGTGCTGTAGGTTCATCTTGCTTTATATGATAAATGTTTCCATTTAAGTGAGATAGTATTTGTTGATTTGTTCTATAAAAATTT